>JANSTS010006470.1:7398-18433 GCA_026546915.1 Sylvicola fuscatus | reverse complement strand
ATATACTCTTGTTTTTTTAATGCAATCGGTTGTCCAGGGGTTATTTATTTCTTTTTAAAATTATTTAACTTATCTATGGGTATTTTTCAAGATCAATCTCATGGTCAATAAACTTATATCAACTCCAAAATCTTCCGATTCCCAGTTTTAAACTGAAATATTTAATCCTAGCAAAAAAAAACAAACGAAATACAGACAATACCTTATTCTTCAAATCATATATGGTATTCGATACTTATATTCATAATTCGATTAGATTCATTTTGCTTAAGAACACTTACTGTCCCATTCTGCCAAGTGTCTATAGAGTACGAAAAAATAAATTAAAACCACATAATATAATTTGATAAATTTTAAAAAAATGTCCACAGTCAAGATTCCATGAAATTAAATGTACATTTCAAAGAGATCCAACACATTGATTTCATTACCAAAAATATTGCCGACATGTGTTGTCTCCTTCAATAATGTCACCAGTAAATGTTTAAAATCACATGAACATATGTCTTCAAAAAAGGGAAGTAAAAATGCCCAAAATTCAAGACAAAAGCCAACCAATCTGAATAAAGAATGTACATATAACTTAATTACGCGGATGAGATTTTTACAAGAATGTTTCTTCGCTTGCGCTGATGCAATTTGAATGCCTTAGCGTTTCTTGAAATTCTCTCTGTACATTTATGAAAACATTACAAACCTACTCTTAGCTGTCTGTTTTCTTTACGCTATTCGAACTGCAATAATTTGCTTTTATGATGCGTGAAATTAATACCGAGATTATTTGAAGCAAAGCCATGCGTTTTACTAAATGCAAGCCCATTAGAAATAAAGCATTTGCAACATTATATCAATTTCTTTTGTTTGCCTTATTAAATTTTAGGTGTTAAATGTAAGACACAAATTCTTGCACTGACAATGGCAACTTTGTTGGTAGTAAAACATGGAAAATAAGTGAAGCAAAGGTGTGACGATATGCAATCCATCAATCAAATCTAATGTAATATACATTTGACATAACTATGAGGTGTGACTTGACAGTGGGTATTTAGTATTACTCTACTGGACTTAAACTATTTTTCTTGATTTTAAATAATTTGTAAGATTCATTTTGTTGGAGTCATTTTACTTCCTCGAGTACTTTTTAAATTAAATAACATCGTCCTAAAATTGGATTCTTTAATCACTTAGTTTTTCTTTAATACCCTATGATAATTCTTGTAAAGAATATTGAAGGATTTTAAATATCAAGAGTTTGAGAGATTTATATGAGTACATATAAATGATTGCTAAAAACAATTCATTCTCTTAAAGATTATTTCCTAGAAAAATGCAAATAAGATACTTCTTACATAAAATTAGCTATATAGGGTTGATGACTTATGGACAGTCAAACTCGCACACCAGCCAGCCAAAGCCTGCTTGATTGCACATTTATTTATGTGTCTACGAAGCATAAATGTAAATTCCAACTCCCTTGCCGTGTCTGTTAGCCAAGAACTTTGACACTTTAGCATATTTGCTATATATACATAAGTTTCCCCATCCTTTCAGAGTGGCTCACCATTTTAAATTTAGTAACATGCGTTTAAGAATTCATTTACTTGGTGCCAATCTAATGGGGTAGCGCCGCCTGCCCTCCACACTCATTACGAGCCATCCGAACTGTGTGAAATATGCTACACTCAAACGCCAAAAAACAATGTGAGAAAATGTATTAAAAGCGATTTATTATACGCATGCGATTGCATGTAACAATTTTCTCACCTTTTGGGAATCGCGACGTCGCTTACAAAGGCGAACGCGACGCCGAACCAACATCAAACGAGCAATCGCGGTGAGCCACACCAAATGCCAAAATGAAGACGCATGCCGTCGCATTAATTGCATTCACTTTATTTGCCGTCCATTAATCAAGCGCATAATTAAAATGATGACGATCACACGTTTATTTGACACATTTAGATCGCCTAACAAGTTGATTATCTCCGTCAAGCATATGCACAAATGAATACAAGTCATGATTCTAATTAAAATACTAATAAAATTATAAATCATATTTTCCGCCAAAAATTTCCCGCGCGCCTGTGCCCAAAAACGCGCGCACACATGCCACCACGTATGAGTGCTGGCTGGTTTGGCGCGATATTTTAATTTATTGCCGCGCGTATATACAAACTCGCGCACGTTTTGCGCGTACATGTCAAGGGCTTCGTTCGCCCCGCGACAATTCTTAAACGTATACTCTACATACATGTGTTTAATTCAGACGCACAAGTGTCAAAGCAAATAAGAAACATAATATGCCTTTTCAAAAAACCCCTTTGTTGTTTAGTTGGTTCTACATGATGCGGCTGCTTAATATCGCGCTGTTTTGATCTTCATTTACCCGAAATGTAAATGAGATGATTACATTTTTGTGTCTTAATAGGCCGTAGATGATGGCAGTGTTTAGAATGTATGTTTGTCGTGCGTACAAACCGCGAATATGAGGCTTTTTCCATTTGACGCACAGTTTGGTGGAAAATTAATTGACATGTTTTCTGGACGATTATGCATTCAGTTATTTTAAGGAAATTTGTCGTACTCAGCCGAGAACATAACTAAATGCAGTCCAAGCAAGACGCTAAATTGTTGCGGCAGTTTCTAAGAAATTAATCATTCGCCTCTTTCGCCAAACTTTCTGCCATACAAAGATTGTGGGAAACACTGACCTAACTCCCAAGGATGCCGTGACACAAAAAGGTACGGCTCTGACTAATATATCGAACACTCCTAAACAAGTTTCGCCATTTAAACAAAATACAAGAGCCCATAAGGAATCAATAGTCCTCGCTCGGTTCCGATTGTTTATGTTTTTGTTTTACTTCAAGTATATCGTTTGTGAATAAGAAGACGACGAAATCGACGTCCAATTCGACTATTTCAATCTAATCGATTTTTTATCCATTCGCGCACATTCGGAAAACAAGCGCGCCGAAATTGATGGCGAAAAAGCGAAAAATGTTCACAGGGGCCACATGTGCGAGTGCATTGTTTTTACTCGCATCTGAGCGCGCTTATACGACAGACCAAAGTGAACACTACCGAAACTGCAGCAGAAAAAACAGAACCCACTCCACACCCAAGTAAATATACGACGAAGCATATGGGTAATATAAGGAAAATTCCGATCTCTGACGCTGCTGCAGAAGCTCCCTGCACCACTTGCACTGCCAGAATATGTCCGATCACCGCCAGTGTATTGGGCATTTCCATTGGCACACACTTAAAACGTTTCTGTGAATGCGTTTGCAGGGCTTTCAAGTTGTTACTTCTTCTGTTTTATTGATTTCCTTTATCCTTTTGGTTTGTTTCGATGCTTGTACTTTGTTTTGTCACTTTGGTATTCCTCTTTGTGGTTGGCATTCTTTTCGGTTATGTACTTTGTTGTGCTGATCATTTCCAGTATGAAGACAGTTGGGCAGAAGCTATATAAGATGACTCGCGAAACAAGAGTTTGGCGGCGATCAAAAGCCACCGAACAAGCCAATTGTGAGAGAATCACTGAAAAACGGCATCGGTTAAATTCCTACAAAAGTGGAAAATCAATATGAGGACGGCAGTTTTACAAGGCTCTATTAGTGAAATTAGGCATATGAGATCAATATTTCTGAAATTTAATGTTTGTTTCTTTTATTTGGCAGACGGCAGTGGTTCATTGTCAACGAGAAATTTACCGCCATCTTTTTGGAATAGCAACTACGTACCTCCAGCGCCTGCCCCAACGCACCCACAGGTAAACCGCATCTGCGCGAAGTCACCGTCAAAAACATCAATTATTAAAATTGTCAAATTTAGGTTTCAGATCTCTACACCACCGATGGAAGCTACACAACGGATCCGTGGGTACCGCACGCCGCCCACTATGGCACCTATGCGCACGCGGCCCATGCACATGCAGCCCAAGCGCACGCCTATCACCACAACATGGCGCAATATGGTAGTTTATTAAGGTTACCGCAGCACTACGGTCACGGCACAAGGTAAATACAAAAAGGAAAAGGACTGCTCACTCATACTCTAACAATAAAAAAAATCCCTTTTCAGACTTCATCATGACCAACAAACGGCTCACGCACTCGAAAGCGCGGCTGCATACACCAGCTACCCAACAATGGCCGGTAAGTGCAATCCACTAAGATAGTTAATTGCAAAGCTCAAACAATTAGCCAACAAAAACCCTCTGGAATGGGAGATTTCCCTTTTTCCAAATGACGTCCATTTATTTGTCATTATTAATTGTAATTATATTTTACTTAAAATTTATTGCAATTTTCCAATGCCATCCGCACAGTCACAGAGCCGTCGGCTTCTGGTGCGGCTCCATGTAGCATAAAAGCTCTTCGCGTCTATCGTCGACGTTTTTCGTTATTGTATTTCATCTAAGCCGCCCATACAGCCAAGAAACAGGCGCCCTTCATCCCCTCTGGTCATTTTGATGGAATGATACAATCGACAAGTATGTTACCAAATGACATAAAAAGCAAAACATAGTATTCGGACGAGAGAAAAAAAACTGTATACAAACACACGAACAGCCGCCAAACAATAAAAGCAGAGGAAATTTGTGAGGAATGTAGATTTGACAATTTGATGCCATCGGCCCGTCAAATTTTCTGATTTCCTCTTCAGCATAAGACATTGGCAAAAATGTGTGTACGCGGTTGGGGTTTTATGTCTTTCCGGTTTTATGTACTCCACCTCACATAGCCGCAGTTACACATATTCGCGATGTTGTCGCTTGCCTTGTTTATTTGGTGGCATTTTTGCTGCACATTAATGTAGTGTGGTAATATTTGAGATCGTATATCATATATTATACATGAAAGACGTATGGGGCAAAAATCAATGGCATTCTCTCGGCGCAGCAGATGATGATGACAGTTTTTCTTGTGCGCGGTTGGTCGCCTCTTCAAATCGCCTTTGTAATTCGGTGGAAATTCCTTTCATTTTGATAGGCTCCTCTCAATGCTGTACCGGCGCGGCATCTCCGACATATATTCGGCACAGCAGTCATACGTTTTGGCGATTATGTATGTGCATTTTCCGCACTGCACGAGCAATTCCATTTAATTATTGCATTCCCAATGTTTCGGTGATATTTTGCGAAAAATTAATTAAATCGCTCTGCATATTAGGTGCAACTAGCACATCATAATCAACCCGTTCAAATATACATAAATTTGGTTGGGTACCGGCCGCAGCTTGTGCAGATCATCAAATATGCTGCAATTTTAATTGTGATGTGAAAATACCGTTGCCGCATGTGTGGCATTTCAGTAACTAACCGTAGACTCTGAACTATGAGTAATTTAAATTGGGTCAATATTGGGTGAATTTTGCAATTATCCTGCTCCTTGGCTGCTTGGCATTCCGTGAACTATTTTAAATTGTTTGAGTCGAATCCGGGCATTGTTTGGTGCGGTATTGTTTCAAGATGGCCCAATTGTTTTAATTCTATTAATTATTTTATAAATTAGATCTTTTCAATTTCAAGATATCGTTTAAGAAACGGAAATTTTGATAAAACTTCTATATGGGATCAATTTTTAATTGTATTTTTAATACGATGGTTTAGATAGATTTCCTTCAAAATAAGGACAGGTTCCTAAATTTCTAAAATCGGATGTACTTTGAATATTTAATTAAGACAAAACTTACTGGATAATTCCTTTGTTGTGTGTTGAATTCCTAAAAGACTTTAAACAAGAATTCGTTTAGTCTGACCTCTGTAATTATACTGAGCCTTAGATTTATCACGAATCTGATTTTTAAAAAATTGATTTTTACTATAACATATTATGGCCCAATATTAATCGTCCTTAAATGATAAAAAAATAAAAACACTCAATTAATTATAAATTTAAATAAGTGCAAATTGCATTTCCACTTTAATTACTCAGTTTATTGATACAAGTGAATTACAAATATAACTCTTTGTTATACCGATCAATTGAGGTATTTTATGCATTCAATTTGAAATATAATAAATTTATATTATCATATTCCATTTCAATTAGTTGCATATTAATTAAAAGTGCATCGATATCAGTTCATATGAAAACCAACCAAGAGTATATTAAGCATTTGTTCATGCAGTAAAGCTTATTAAGTAAACTTTAAATCATTAAAAACTAAAGAAAAGCTTGTGTGAAATTGACTAATATGCGCCAAAGCTAAGTTTATTTAAAATATAATAACAACATATGTATATCTAAACAGGAAACGTATGTACCACTAAAGATGGAATACCAAGGTATAAGACAAAGGCGAAACCAAAGTAATTACGTGCAAAGCAAACGCACATACATTTGTGTGCCCGCAAATACCGCACAGCATCTTAATAACAACCACAATCCGCATGCAGTACATAATACACTTACATAAAGCTCTCTTTTTCACCAGTTCACCATCAGTTTTCTTAATTTAAGGGCGAAACTCGAAACACATCCCATCCTACTCCATTTTGCTCCACTAAGGAGCTTTAAAGACGCTGTCTCATTGAAGCATTGTGCTGATATTCTTCCATATACAGTACATACCTTCTTCATAATATAAATTCATGCTGTTCGATGCAAGATTACATGTGCAGTGCCAGGGGGTACAGCATATACATACGTGTATTGCAAAGCTCAATATACACAACGGTGAAGTGTATCGAATTGAAAATCTTTGCGGTGAACAAAGAAGGCGTGTTATCGCCGCACAGCGTGCAACTTCAAAGGGATTGGAAGAGAAAAAAGGACTTGATCTTATATATGTGTATTTAATTCGAATTCGCTTCTTTTTTACCCCTGCTGCTGATGCTGTGCTTATGCGATCTCTTATATTTGTGCAATGTTGCAACAGCAAAAAGGAAGCAAACAATTTGTGGCAAAACAAAACAAAAAAATTGCACAAACACTGAGAACTGCATCATGATTGGACAGTTCCTTATAGTAAATTAATCAAGATTATATGTTTCTTATTGTATTGCCATCTTCTTTATGCTGCAAGAACAAAACCAGTGTATTTCTTTATGTATTCAGAGGCATGTGATGTGCATATCTGCTTCTTCATTCAGAGACTGCACTGGAGGCACCCTTGGAATGCCAGCAATGCTCTATGTAATTTCACCGCCGATAAACTGACTATAAACATCAATGGACGTTTTAATAAATATAATTAATTTATTTGTTTCTTTCATTAACTTTGCCGCCATACTTTTGCATCGCCCACCCACTGACCCACCCTCTTTTCTAGGAAGCTTTTCTATATTTAATATATACGAATTTTCCAAGTGAATCAAATGGTATATGATCTTCTTGTTTAAGAATTTATGGCATTTACACCCACGTCCAAATATGTATGTGTTTTATTTTGGGACGCCTTGCCGTAGGGCGCAAACACTCTTGGACGCCCTTTTAATATCACGTTCAAACATTTTGGAATGACATTTCTCCATAGTCAATACTTATTATATACAACCAGACACTTCAATAACTGAGACACAGCAACATAACAATAAATGCATGAATTTTCAACCCTTAATTTTCCAACATATTCATTGAATTTTAACGTCGGCCTGGAGAGAGAAAAAACTTATTTGGTCTGCGCCATAGTGGGTTTACGTGTTATTGTCATCGCCACTCCATATCTACGCGATATATTTCACAGGATAATGGCTGTACAGCGATTATACAGTGGAAGACATGCCAAGGATAGGCCGTTTACTCTGTGGCGCCCATTTCAATTTTCCATTTGCCATTTTCCGACTGTACAAAGCGTTGACAATATTACAGTCGGTTCGCTGTATAATATTCTGCATCATGCATGTACGAATGTGTAGACCGCCCGTTTCAAGTTGTTGCCTCACCCCCAAACAAAGCCAGTTTTCGAGGGTGGATTTTGTCACTCACACATCTCCGAACTGTCCCCCCCCACCGCCCAAACAGCGCCATACATAACGTTCATTCAATGCAAAGCTTTTAGATGTTCTTCACTTCATATATGGCCAACATACACATTGTTCTATGCTCGCATTATGTTATATTATGTGTGGGTTGTGCGCGTATATACTTATATGTATAATGTTTTTGTCGACAAGGGTTCTTTCAGGCCAAATATACACATGTACGCCATCACGATGCTTTATTGCTTTGAACAGTGGAAGTTGGGCCGTTTAAAGGGGTCGCCGTTTGAAGGGAGCGTGTACGACAACCACCCTCTCCATTTCTATGCTGTTTTATGTATATTATATTATATACTCACTGTTATATAAGCGCGGACGTCCTTTGGCTTGAATGGCTTCTATATTGTGTTCTGATCCCCCGCGTATCCCCACCAGCAATGCATGCAAATTACAATTTTGTTGTCACAGCAAAACAAAGGAAGATTTAAAGAGCTTTCATTTAGAGATTTAAAGTTGCGACGTTTAGCGATGTTCATGAATTCTTGCTTTACCCTCACTGTGAGTTGAATATTTTATTATTGTTTTAAAATATGCTCAAAATGGGGTTTTAAAAGTCTTTATTGAAAGTATAATTTATTTGAAAATCATGTGATCTAAACGTTGGAAAAATTGCATTTTGCAAGGAAATTTATCTAAAACCAAAAGATTGTTTCATACCAAAATAATGTTATTTCCTTATACATATTGTGTAAATATTTTTATACCGAATATTAATGGCTGATTTTGGTATTTTTTATATATTATTAAATGACATCTAATTGCTTCAATCCCAACATTCATTACTAAATACTATAAAAATGTAATCGCTTTATTTTCAATTCATTTCAGGACTCGAGGCGCAAGTACAAGAATCATCAAAAGATCTCTACTGGTTCTAAGAAGCATGTACCATTAAGTAACTCAGAAACAAACCACTAACGAATTTTAAGTTTATCATGGGCAAACATTAACAAAAATACAACAAGATTTCGAATTATTTTTAATATCAGACAAACCGACTTATAAGACGAAAAAGCGTAAAAATTTGAAAGAAATAGTTCAGGAATTTCTTGATAAATGATTTTATATGTATATAAACAATTAAATAGTTGCGTTTTAAATAATTATTCTGAAATGCCCAAATGATTATCCAAGACAAGCCCTCAAGGCAGATGCGTGAATCATAATTGGCTTATAAACACGTCGACTATAACAATTAATTCAGTTTTCATTAGTTGGGTGAAAGCAATGACAATTTGTTGAAAGCTGGCAACAAATTGATGACACCTTATACCCGAAAAAAGGTAACAATTTACGACCAGCTGATATGAGTTGTTCCCTTGCAGCTCCTGTTTATGCGTGAATCCGCTGCAGTCTTGGGAGCTGCTACCACACACGACTGCACATACAATCTTAATTAAATTCGACATCTGTCTGATGAAATAAACATTTTCCGTGTTTGTTGATAACACCGCATTAGCGCTCATTACACACAGAAAAAGCTCCATTTTCCATTTGGGTCGCCGTTTGGACGCTCAGTAGCCTCCTCAGTTCCCGCTTTCAGTACGCATCGCTAGTTTTACTTGAGCTCATGATATTACAATTGTGAGCCGCCGTTTTTGCTCGGCTTGATTTTCTACGTATATATTTTTACTTATATGTTGGTTAACTTCACCCTCAACCCCTCTGTCTTTGGCGGTCGTCTCCCTCCGTATCCAATTTTAATTAATTGCAATTATTCACCGTACATATTCGTATTTCTGTGTACTCGACGAGGGAATTTCAAGAATTGTGAATAGCAAAACTGTGCGGAGTATATACCAGATTAGCACAAAAAAAATTATAACTGAAGCAGTTTTTTTTTTCATTTAATTTCCTTCCAATCTTGTGAACAAAACAATGAAATAAAATTAATTTGCGAGCATATTAAAATGTAATGAATGAAAATGTAAACACGAGAAGGAGGAGGCGGAGGTGGCCTGTAATGGAAAGAAAAATGGGTATTCTAAAGAGCGCTTAACATTGAGGAAAACTGACCGACGGATGTGTTCGACGTGTTTTCCGCAGAGCAAATCCGCTGCACGGTCGTAAACGTACTAATCATATAGCAACTAGGTATACTGATAAGTAGTAATTAAATTATGTAAATATTTTAGTTAGAGATGTAATTTGTAGTGAAAATGCAGAAAAAAAGGGAATCTTATATTATAGAAAAATGTGAAACAATTTTATGAAGGAAACCTACAAACAATAAGCACAGAAAAAGCGCGACATGTTAGAAGAGGGACGACAAGCGCGATTTGTGTCGCAAATTCATGTGTTTTGTGAGAGCTATATTGCAAAAAAAATTCTAATATAATGAAATGAATGAAATCAAAAGGAATAATAATGTGAATCTAAATTAATAATTGTTGTAATTATATTAATTATAATTAAAAGATTATTAACTAATTGTACATCCAATACAACCGATACGATTGTAA
This sequence comes from Sylvicola fuscatus, assembly GCA_026546915.1. NCBI lineage: Eukaryota > Metazoa > Arthropoda > Insecta > Diptera > Anisopodidae > Sylvicola > Sylvicola fuscatus. The sequence goes on along the minus strand of JANSTS010006470.1, from coordinate 7,981 downwards.
TTATATATTGAGAAAAGACGCAATGAAAACAAAGAAAACAAAATGAATTTCAAGAAAATTAGAACTGTTTTTTTTTTGCTTACATAAGACTTTTACAATTTCAGCTGTATACCTGCGATTAATCTGCCGCCAATCAAAGTAAAACATTTTAGGGCTCCTTCTATATTCTAATACTAGATCTTTGTCGCAGCTAAGTAATAATGGTTCAACGGTGTCATCTTTAGGCCAGATGTTTCGGCAAGTGAAACGGAATAGACCGCAAGACAAATGTCTTGGCAATTCATCATTTTTGTTTGTAAGTTGTCCCGCCGCTTGCCGCCCGCGCTTCATTTGCATCCTTCAGCTTCGGTGATTTATTTCAGAGAAATCATTTCCTGCAACATTCTCTAGGTACCATTGGAGTAGTTTCTGGTGTACAGACCATCGGCGGCGGGATGTTGTGTAATATGAAGATTTAATGATTTGTGGATTTAATTAGATGCAAGTCGTTCAATGTTTGTTTGTTTGTTTTTTTTTCTACAGTTTCTATGTATGTCGACATTTTAATTTATTAGTAAACAAACGAGTAGTTGTGAGAAGTAAG
>JANSTS010006469.1:9581-20233 GCA_026546915.1 Sylvicola fuscatus | reverse complement strand
AAAACGAAGCCATCCAGATCAATTGGCACATTGACGTTGAAAATTGTGCAGAACAGCAAAAGTCCCATGGTATCAATTGTCTCAAAACTCAATCTATTCCCCCGCTTGTCAAGAAACAAGAAACATGCTTTATCACATCGAAATGACGTCTTTTCACACCTCCAAACATCGCTAAACTCGAATTGTATCCTCCCAATGGAATCGCATCGTAAACGTGTTTCCATTTGAGGCCACCGAAAGTAATCGATGTGAATGAAATTGGCAGCAGTATCGAAGACAACTGTTTGACATACTTTCATTGTCTTTATGCGCCATCGCCAAAAATTATACGGCGCGACATTTTCCGCGTGTGCTCAGCACAAGAATCGCACTCGCGAATCGGTAAAAAGGTGCGTGACTCTATTCAATGTCTAACAACCATCGCAGTTCTGTCTGAAATTTCAACCTTATACTCGTGCCTAAGTCTATCTTTGATTGTATTTTAAAGACAGTCGTGCGCCAATGCGACATGATACGCGGAAGTTCCCACGGAGTCTAATTGTTATTGTACGAGTATCGGCTCTTTGCTAAGCATACTTCAGTCGTTGGTTCTTGGCATGAAATATTAATGGACGTAAACGCCTTCAGTAAAGATCTGGCGATACGCGAGTGGGTGGCGAGCCACAATTTTCGCCAGTATGTCGTCAGAGATTTTAAATGCACTTCCACTTCATTAACATGCGCGCACTGCGTCGATTTGCACTCAAAATGAGAGACAATTTATTGTACTTGTAATTGCAGCTTGCAAGGTGGCAGCCGGTGCACGTAAGATGCCAGTGACATTGAAAACATTTTCATTTCTTCCTATGTAAACAAAAATGTCGAGCCACATAAATATTTTATTTAAAATCGATTGAACATTACCAACAAAGTTGAGACAAGCCCAGTTATGTAATGCAACCGTCTGATTCATTTTTGCGCGATTTTTACAAGATACTATAATCCTTTATTTAAGCTGATAATGGAACGATTTTTTTTTGTCATCATGTAAAAAACCTACTAATCAATGAATCACCGTTGCTGATTCATTGTGGTTGGATTTTAAGGAAACATATCTTGTATTAAAAGCTTAACAATGGTTTAATCTCTCACGGTCATGATTTTAAATTAAAAAAATTCCAAGGAAAAAGTTTTACTTTCAATTTTTTAGGTTGAATTAATTGACAGAGTTTTTATTTATTATCATTTCCTTGATCTGAATTTAACACTAAATAACAAAAATCGTCTTTTATAATACAAAGCAATAAGATTAACCAAATATACGTAAAATGTAATAATATTTTTTATTTACCTGGAATTTAGTAAAGCAAGGATTGGAAATTCAACACGTTTTACAAATTATACCAATTATAAATACATTTATGTCTTCCCAATAAAAGGCTGGCTAAATTTATGGCTTCCACTTTCTTGTGCTGAGTATTTGCCTCAACTCAATGAGAGTTCATCGACTGACAATGTCATCTTTTCAAAGCTCTTGTGAAGTTATAAATCAAACAATTTGTTTTGTGTATTTTGCCACAAAACCGTGCCTTCAGACATTGCATTTTGCGGTGAATACAAACGAAAAGCAAGTAAATTAATCAATTTCAGTTAATTGTGCCAAACATTGACGCCGACAAAAAAGCTCAAATAAACAAGATATGTGCGCGTCGCTGGTATATTAAATGAAAACTTGCGAATATGTGTTTCGATAACAACAATATATGCTGCGAATTACTCATAGATGTATAGAAAACCGGCGTTTTATCTCATCAGATGTGTCATGCCACATTTTTACGTCGGATCGGCGCATGTGCACTTGAGCTCGACACAAAATCTCTCTCCAATATCGTGGAAGTGCATGTGTGTGTGTGTGTAATTTAATATTATGAAGTTGGAAAATACGTTTAAAAAAACACACAAAATTAACTATTAAAAAATACATTTAATAGGACATTTGGACGTTATGCAAAGTTCAGCTTCTTAAACCTCACAGCCACAATTTTGCTGATTAAGCATCAGACTGGCCATATTGTTTGGGGGAGCCAAAAATCCAGTCAAGCTCAACATTGAGGCGGCGGCAGGAGATATAGCTATCGCTTACGTCATCGTTGTCACGCCATGCCACCTCGTCTGATGCATTGCTTGCAGAGTTCTGCGTATTGAATGTCTTGGAATTTAAATACAGTTTCTCTCAATATTTGATGAATTGTCTGAGTGTTCGATATGCTCGCAACTGATTGGAAATTCGCAACGCCACTTTTGTAATCATTAGAAAGGGGGAAGAGAAGACGTCGATCTTACATAATTAAAACGGGGTAGTCGTCGATGCCTGATTGGTTTAAGCATATAATGACGCTGTATAAAAGTCTCGGAATGACTCTCACTCTCAGTGGCTATCACTTAACACACGGTGACATATATATGAAAAGCGCTGTTTCATAACATCGGCGGTTACATTGCATTAAACGTACGCCTCGATCCATGTGCATGCTGTAATGCTGGCCATGTACATTTCGTGAAATCTCATCCACTAAACTAGCGGAAATTACATAGTGGCCAGCAGTTGATGAATGTCAATTGGTCTGAAAAAGTCTGAATGTATTTTGGAATTTGGATTACACCGAATCCAGCGGATTGTCTCCGCTTTTTTACTTCTGACTAATTGTTTGATAAAAGCTTTGAGTTCAGAAACCGTTACATGCTTTGAATTACTGAAATTAGAGACTTGTTGAGCCGGTCAGCCTTCAATTGTATTTCAATCAGTAATTTATGCGAATCAAAGTTGCAAGAATACTTTCCAGTATGAAGAAAAACGCTAAGACCTTTGAATCGTGTTATAGTCACCACCTGTTATTGGAATTTACACTTTCAAAATCAACTAAATAAGCTTCATCTCTGCGAATAGCAGATTTTATAATTCCAAATCTTTTCACCTTCTTGACCTTCTCATTTCTATTAACTTAAAAATAAGAAAGCGTGTATTTTTACGCACCTTAAAAAAAAAACGGTTCGACGGTTTTTAATTGGTAAACTTACACGTGCAGTTTCCATATTCTGGCGATAAAAAAATAAATAAAAGGCCGTCAAAAGTGCACGTAAATTCTGCGAAATCGCGCAATGACTGTAGCTAAGTACTCATGCGAAGAGTTTCACAGTTGAGAGATGACTTTCGCGTATTATGTTCATGATTAAGTTTTAACAAAGATGTTGACAGTAGAAGCTTTTGCCAAATAAGAAAATGCAAATATGCGAGGGCGTAAGACGCTAAGTCTAAGTTGTTTCAGTAAATTAGTTAAGTAGTCAAATTATTTAATCTAAAGGCTTCCTATAAACTGTTTACAAAAAATTGTATTAAGAAAACGTTTGTTCTCTATCAACTGAAAAAAACATACTAACTGGCAGTTCTAACTTTTCAAGTTAAGTTCTCGACGGTAAAATTGAAAGTGAATTCTACAAGAACTTGTTTTTGTTTGGTTTACGTCACGATTGGGATATTTTACTATTTAATAAGATACGAAACAGTGGTCTATTATATTAAAAATAGGAATTTTAAAATAGTTCTTGATTTCGCGCTTGGTTTGCATGCATTACATAGTCAATCCAACCAAAAATAACAATTCTACAACCAAACTGGTTTTGAGACTCCAAATCTTTACCTAAATAGCATAAATACATGAACAAATCATGTTGGTAACGTATGTTCGGCCATTCGACCAGAGCTAAGTTGTCGTCGACAGTCTGTGTCAGTCGTCGAACCAGTCAAGAGAAAGATAACAATGAAATGGATCAATATAGTTGTGACGGGCGGAAGTGGTCGACACGCTTCGTACAAATAATCGAATATTAGGATAAGTTTGAACTAAATAGAAATAAAACGGACTAAACTATTTGACGAAATAAAAATGAATTTCAAAATAAATGTGAAAAAATTTGCCAAAAATTTGCTAAAAACCCTGACATGCATGTCCAATTTTATAATTGTGGGCGTCCAATGCTCGCCTTTGCCGCAATTCGATTAGTTTATGGAATGCTTTGCATGAAATTTAATAGCAAACATGGTCGAAGCTGACGACACTCAAATACCAGCACCGACGACTAGCCATTGAAACCGCATGCTTTTTACCTCGTCTTGTTCGCGCTTCAACTTTCTTTTCGACACAACCTTAATTAATATTTAAGTTTTGCTTTTTTTGTTGTTGTTTAGTTTGTGTTTTTTGTTTATTTAAATATTGAGCGCGGAACAAAATGCATTTACAAGCGCCCGCTTTTGAGTGAGGAAGTAAATTATATAATTTTTATTGAATATGATTATTTGCAAGGAAAATCAACTATTAAAAATATTTTTTGTTGAAATAAGGTAAATGTAATTAGACGCTTCATTTAACTGTTTTGTAGGATTTTTAATGAACCGGAAGCTCAAGCTTTTTTTTCGACTAAATTTAATTTAATTTTTTTTTTTAAGTACCTACAATGAATATGTGTTTTTACTTCATAAAAAATGGTAAAAAGAACTGAGTTAAGCTTAACAGAAAGTCACTTTCATGGATTGACCTGCTTTAGCATGAAAAATTGGTGTTTTGAGAATAAACTGGACATTGTATTTAACTTTTTTTCATTAAACAAAATAATTGTGCATAATTACAATTAAAAATGAATGAAGGATCCTTACCTTGGTCTGTTTTGCATGAGAAATTGTCCGCCAAAAATGACGAGCATATAAACTCCACAGTAGTAAAATACCCATGTCCAGTTTTTGACCATCCAGATGCGAGTCTCCTGATGGATAAACTCGCTCTCGAAGTCGAACACATACGAGTAGTTTGGCGTTACTTCCACATTCATTTTTTATGCTTAGATTTTTTTTCCGTTAGATTATAAGAAATAATTAATGATTCACTTTAATTGGCTTCTTGAACTCAAAAAGTTCCACTTAATTTAACTTTTTTTTTGTCTGCAATTATGTTTTGCTTAGAATAATTTTTTGGCCCCAAATGATTAGAAAATTTCTAGCGCAAATTAATCACATTTATTGCACCAACAAATTAAATTATCCATCTGAAGTGGTTGGTGGCCAAAAACTGTGCGTTAACATCCGCACTTAATCCAAACAAGCGCGTCCAACTCGTGTTGTAGATTATCACTACGTGAAATTTAACACTGAACAACTGATTCCGAATCGCAAACGTCCAACTATTGGGCACTTGAAGGGTGCCAAACAAAATAAATAGAAAAAATACGAAAAAAATGCCGGCCGTGTGCACGTCTGCAGTTGCACTGTGTCACTATACTGGTCGGTCGGACTGTGGTGGTCTCCCCGCAAAAATTGAATTATTGAATATACGCTTCCTGTGTGTCGTTGTTCAGCAGCACCTTCTTCATGAATGAAATGAGATTTCCGATTCCGATTCCGATTGCACTCTTCCAGGTTCGACCAACAGTGTATTGTATGTGTGTCCCCAGTGCCCGAACTCTGACCGCCTTCTCTATCCAACTTCCAATTGATAAGTAGGTGTGTCGTGAGTTGTGAGTTGTGACACTTTGCTACAAGCGCCGCGATGACTGTGGCGAGCGTGTCTGCGTGTCCGGATTCGTGTAGAGACGCGGCGCGGTAAAATGACTGTGGCGCTGGTGTTTGTGTGTGGCAGTGGGGAACACCAATTTTCTCTTCGATGCTTCGATTCCGCTTCTAATTTATCTATCTTTCCCTTGAGCGATTTTCGGTTTTTTGGGAGTTCGGTGTAACCTGAAAAACTGCCGACTTTCCGATGGATTTATGGAGAGATGAGCTGTCGCAACACTAGAGGGGGTTGGAAATGCGGCTGGTTGACAATTTGTGCAAGAATTTCATACAAAAACACTAAAAATATACACTAAACTAGTTTTCGGAAATTAGAGAAACGTGTGATTGCAAATTTTTCGTTCTTTTTGGGGCCGCACACAATCACACGATTCGACGAGACTACGATTTGGGGTGGAGGGGCAGGCATTGTTTGGAGGGGAAGTGTTGCCATTGTTTAATGATCTTTTAACCGATATTCACATGAAGGGGGCTAATTGTCGAGGAGTACCGGCGGGAGTATTTTCAGTCAGGAATTACATATGAAATCCCTACAAATGTTTTGAAATATCCCACAATTCAATCAAATAAAATCCCTACCTAAAATATTAAAATCAATTTTGAAATTTTTGTTAAAATCTATTTTTATATTCTATAATTTATGTTCAAAAATAAATATAAATAAATTTATTTTTTAACTTGTAACGAATAAATTGTCTACATAATACATATTTGCTAATTAATATATAATTAACTATAAGTTACTTTACATAAATAATAAATATCACAGTTTTAATTTCAGACACCTTAATTTACTTAAAGGAGTCCCATATTTACTAAGTTCTCTGTCAAAATCATATGATGAACATCTGTAAAGACCTTCTTGACGTTGGAAGTGTCCGTTGCCACAGTGAAATGGTAATAGCACTCGCGATGTATTTGCGTCGACAACTGAGAGATTCGTCTACAGGGTTGCTCAGTAATGTTCTACGGAAAAAAACGAAAAAAAAATTAAAAGCTTCTTAATTTTAAAATTTCTTCAAGGTCCTACCATCAATTTCTGCCGTATGAAACATCGGGTACGATCGCATTCATCGAAAATATTCCCATCCTTGGATGAGATCCGGAAACTATCATATTCCGGAAAGTAGCCACCGATACTTTTGCCACTTTTTATCTTCTGCTCCATGATGTCCTGCTTATTGAGGAACACAATAATTCCGGCACCAGCCAAGAACCGATTGTGCCAGACGCTGGCAAACAGCTCAAACGCTTCGACGAGCCGGTTTTTGGTGCCCTCCTCACGCAGCGTCTGATCAAAGTCGCCGCACGAGATGACAAACAACACCGCCTGAATGCCCTCAAACACTTGCAGCCACTTGTTCCGTTGATCACGCTGACCGCCGACATCAAACATTCGGAACTCCTGGCTACCGCCGCCCATGTTCTTCGGTACGGTCACCGAGAAGTTGATTTGCTGGATTCCCGTCGTTATTTTGCGACAAAACAGAATGTCCTCCGTTGTTGGCACGTAGCCCTTTTGTGTAAGAATTGGTAGTCTGTCTAAAAAACTGTAAACATTCAGTTTAATTACAGATTCGTTTGTGTGGCTTAAGCTTTTTACTATTTGGCGCTGTCAATCAGCTGAAATTCATTGGAGCGCTTGAAACACTCCTGAACACCGCTGTCACTCCACAGAGCGTTGGCGTGATCGACGTATTCCTGCATTGGCATATAAAAAAATTTTGTTGTGACATTTTTGGATTGGCCTGATAAGATTGTTTACTTACATCGCTTATGTTATCTGGAACTTGTGGTCCCAATCTCATAATATAGGCGGCGCGATGCCGGTTAGCCGTCGACTCGAAATCCAGGCCGAACTTAAGCACGTGAACCGTCAACTCGTAGATGGACTCGTGGGCATTTTGAAGAATCGACTTCAACTTTGATAAACGTTCTCTAAAAAGATCAATGGGAACTATTAGAAGCCGGCCAGTTGTGTCAGAGTCCTCTGATTATTACTCTTTTGTGAACCCGTTTATGTGCAATATTTTCATCTGTTTGATTACAGTGGTTTTCCCGGATTCACCAGTACCCAGCAAAAGTATTTTGACGGCTTTCTCAAAGCTCTTGTGGTGGCGCAGCAGTTGTTTATCTAGCTTCCGTGAAAGCATGGAGCCTTCTGTACGCGGACGTAGGCAGCTCATCATTTTCGCACTGTCAATTATGAATTCGGAGATAACAATATGTTAATAAATCGAATTTTATTGATAGCAGGTAGTCGAACTGCTCGTACTAGAGATTAAATTGATAAAGTGATTGCGGATTTGCAATTTTATTGGTATGTATTGGTAAATTTTAATTACAAAATCTTCAATGTCAGTCCTATAATAAATCTAGACCTGTACTTACTTATTAGTGTATACGATAAGGTGCCTGGATATCAGTTTAACGTTATTAAATCTTTATCGATTATTCTTTACAAGAGTTCCGTTATTTCCCGAAATTTTGTGGAACTTTCCGTTGGAATTGCTTAAACAAAGAATCGTTAAAAAGTTTAAGACTAATGCGACACATCTACGAATCATTTCCGGGGAATTTTACTTCAATAAACATTTTTATATCGACTTGTTCTTACATTTTATGATTTTAGATTCTTCTTAGATGTGTACTTTGAGCTGTGAAATATTGACTACTGTGATTTCAAGACATTGTAAAGATTCCAACAAGCTTACCGAATGCACAAACACGATATTAACAAAAATCATGCAGAATTTGAATAAAAAATAGTCTCATTTTCACCGATAATTTCGGAGAGTATGCAAGTCTCAGGTCATAAGTCATAACCTCCGGATTCGTGCGGGTCAGATATCACATGACAACAAATCAGCAAACTCCTACTACAGATAAAGTTTAAACAGAGGCAGGACAATTTAAAAAATATTTAGTTCATTGTGAGAAGAATAAGGAAAGTCAGAAAATATAGTCATTTATTTATGAAGCAAGTAATACCGCGATAAATTGATAATAAACATACCGTTATGATTACTCATATATCTATAGGTAGATTTTCACGTCACTTTCGTTCTTCAAGTACTCAAATGAACATTGTAAAACATATAGGAAATAAAAATAAAAATCACAATGAGTAATTGGGCCATTGATCGATTGTAGAAGCTCAATACCGAGTGATTGATGAGATATTTATGTTTTTCATATATTGTTAATTGTATTATTACTTTGGCAACTATACTTAAATCATGCCGTTGGGCGATCATGGATGAGCGCAATCTGCATTTCATATTAAAGTATTTTATCAGTTATCAGAATAAAACAGTTCCCAGAAATTCAATTTTCACGCTTTATTTATATTCCTTCTTCAATTATAAACACCCGGTTTCATCGATTGTATTTATTGATTACAGACTAATTGTAAATCGCATTGATATTACGTGAAGCTCTTCATGATTCACATAAATATGGACATGGAAATTATCGCGAGCTCAAGCGCCCTGATAATCACTTAACGAAGTGAGTGACTTAATTGAAATTCGCCTCCTCTAAAATTAGAGGAAGCTTTTAGCCCCCCCCCCATCCAAGCTCATTTATCGGGTTTTGCGTTTTAGCTTTATTGAATTTTATTACCAGAAAATTCTTTAGCAGAGAAAACTCTCTTAAAGTCAAAAGACCCAAAGAAAAAAAAATGCCTTTTGAAATATCGCGCCGTTAAACTCGTGCAGTTTATCAACCACCGAAATAATCACAAATTATAAATCACTCCAAAACGATTATTGAGCTCAAACTGTGTAGGAAAATCTTATTAAACTCAATACAAATAGAAAAATTGAACAATCATGCAGCTTATGATTTATGAGACTCACGCATAGACTTTGGATATTGTGCCTCGTTTTGACGCAAGTTTGGCTTTTGTATTTTGTTGTCCTACAAGTTCTGTTACGAAAAAGAAATAATTAAATAACCGGCAAGATTGCTTAATCCTTGATAACATTTAACAATTAATTTAAATCAATTAACTGCGACAATGCAGTCGATTGAATATCAAAGGCTCGTCACGATGTAAAACAATTATTCATTTTATCCAACACGAATCCAATAAATCGAATTAAAAAACATATTCTGGAAGTCGTTAAATCAATTATACCACGTGTTTAAAAGCAAATGCCATGTTACCGATATTGTCGCATTAGAATTGAACAGAAATCGCCACTTTTCACTCAAGTTTTCCATCAGGACGTGCTATCGACACTTTTATCTGCGACAAATCGCTAGAATTCGGCCTGTCACAAAGTGAATTCAGATAAAACTGAACACAATTTAATTAATAATTATAATTTGAGTTGAGTATTCAGATGGGGATGGAATGCCGCTCTGGGAATTCAGCGATTTGAGCGCGATTAGGAAGTTTTACTCAAGGGTCAAGATAAAATACACAAAAGATGTTGCGTCGCATCGGTTCTTTTTTACGTTTCAATCGTCGTTAAAATGTTTGGAAATAAATTGAGATTTATGATCATGACTTACCTCTCTGTTTTCTTTGGTGAAGAAATTTCGATTTCTTATAAAACTATAAGATGATGGATGAATTTCTAATCAAGCCAGCTGCTTATCGTGTTGGATAATCCGGACACTTGATCGTGTTACCTGCACCGACTTCTTCGTGAACAAGCCAAATTGCACTTAAACTGAAGCTCGGTTACACGACTTTAAGTGACTAGCGCGGAGAGGACGACTGGTGCGTCGGTGTATTCCAGAGCGACTAACCCAATACGAGCGCTTCACAAACAATTTATGTGGCCTTTTACTTAATTAGTTTGGTAGTGGTTCGGAATACATTCGTCGCCGAACTGATAAGACAAAATAATACGCATAAGTCGTAACATACGTTTTATGTATTCGCAATTTAAACAATGAGTTTTTATTGTGCAGACAATGCACGAAGACTAACATCTTTCAATGATTTCATGTGCAGCAAATATTGGGACAAATTGCTAAATGGGTCAAGAGTCAAGATTGCTTGGTTTTTTAATTTTACACAATTCTACAGAATCATTTT
>JANSTS010006468.1:68092-78102 GCA_026546915.1 Sylvicola fuscatus | reverse complement strand
CTGGAATTATGAACCAATTTTTGCAAACTAAAGATGACGAAGTTATTATCTATATTACTTTTTGTTGTCACCTGTAAATTTTCTGTGAAAATAGATTTTCGCACATTTAAAATTAAATAATACATAAATAATGTGTTTTTTTGTCAAAAAAAAAACATTATATTAAAAAATATACCTTTTATAAAATATTACCTTTTGAATCTAGAGATATTTTTATAAAAACAAACAAAATTGAAGATTTGATCTTTTGCACTTAATAACCTTAATACATGACTTCCAGAACTCACAAAATTAACAGTTAATTAATATAAAATCAAAGATTTTTTAAATAAAATCAATAAATTCATACGGTCGTAAACAGCGAAGGCATGTCCACTGAAACAATTAAAATAAAAAGAAAGGTATTTTAGAATAATATTTTCAGAAATGGCTGTTTGTATAATACAAAAAAACAATAAATCTCTTGAAAGCATTTTAAATAAAATCAATTTTCTGATTTATTGTCTCAATTTTCATTATCACATCCCAACAAATAACTTTTATTAAGTCTTAATGTAATCTCTACTTATTTACGTAATTAAAAACTTGTGCAAATATCAAAGGTTATACATAAAAGTATAACGTACTACAATACATAAGTGAAGTAACAGTAACATCGGATTATAAAAAAGTTTAACGATTCAAATATTATTAGTCAAAACAGTGGATGTATATCATCGCACAAGTTGTGAATCAAATTTAACGAATTTTTACATAACAGCATAATACAGTCAACATATGAGGAACTTGGCAGTGACAGTGATTTACGCGCGAGCTAATATGTTTGTTCACATTAATTTGCATCAATTAATTGAATTGAATTGTCTGGCTGTTTTGTGTTTAGTCACTTTGCTCAATAAGCAAAATGCCGAAGCGCAACTGCTTCGTAAAAGATTCATGCTCAGTTGATATATTCTAAAATTATTCACTCGCGAGTCGGCCACATGTGCACCGCTGCACTGTCGCTGAATTACATCTTTGCCAAGATCAATTGAGCGAGATGTTCATGCACTTTTGGCCAAATCTCATCCGAAGATTTCCCTTTGAAATTCGTTAGAATTCCCTTGTCATCGTAGTATTTGATCACCGGTTTGGTGATGGACTGATATATTTCTAGACGCTGCTGAACTGTTTCAGGCTTGTCATCCGCACGTTGCACTAGCCGTTCCCCAGTAACATCATCCACAAACGGCACTTTAGGCTCATTGAAGCCAATATTGTAGACACGCCCACTGGCAAGATGCACCCATCGACCTTGCACTCGCTCAATAATCACCTCGTGTGGCACCACCAGATTCAAGACAACATCCAACTTGAGTCGATGCCACAAATGCTCGGCTTGTGCTATCGTCCGTGGAAATCCATCAAGTAGCATTGATTTGTGGCCCACTTTCGCTATCCGGTCCGTCAGACATTCGATCATCAGGTGGTCAGGCACCAACTGACCGGAGTCAATGTATTTGCGGGCTAGAATGCCCAGCGGTGTGCCGTCTGACACATTTTGTCGCAACAGATCTCCACTTGAGATGTGTTCATAGGCAAAGTTTTTCACTATCCGAGCGGATATGGTTCCCTTGCCGGAGGCTGGTGCTCCCAAAATGATGGCTCGTATCACTTTGGATGTAGCCATTACTGACCACTTGCAACTGACTGGGAAAAGCAGGCGAATAGCGGTTGGAATGCACGCAACTCCGAGCCAAGCTCGCGACTCGGCGGTTTAATTTCGACTGAGAAATCTCAATTGGTAGCACGAGCAAAGAGACGGACTTCATGTGTCGTGATTTCAGTGTACAATTACTGGATTGGTGCGAGTGTGTGATGAAAATGAATGAAATCGCAGAAAGAGTATCGCGCCTCTACGTCATCAAGGCATATGTTAATTACTTTGTCAGGGTCACGATTTCGTCTTCCTGGTTCATGTCTCATGATACACGTTGGTGGTATCTATCCTGGCATTGCACTCGTCTAATGTGTACACTTAGAGTCGCGAAAAACTAAATGCAAAAGTATCAAGACGCGATGCCCAACCTACATGCACGCGACTCACATTGCACCACTGCACTTTAGCTTTTTGTGTTATGAAATCATCTTTTAAATTTTGTTTTTATTTTATTTCAAGCACATCAACAAATTTTTAAACAAAATAACTTTCACTTATATTGGATTTTATCAATGGAATGTGCACTTATAATTTGCAGGCTTTGCTGCACATGGCCTGTTCTTACTTCTGGCATTATGCAATACTAGAGTTAAAGAGTGCAATGCGGCTGAGAGAGGACGAATACGTCACTTCTGTTGGCGCATGTGCACTCTGCAGATTGAGAAGTAACAACAGGTGCAATTCCAGATATTGTAGAACAATACTTTTGTTTTGTTTGACCATAAATCAAAATTCCATTTCTATTCTAAAAAAAAATATTTAAAGATATGACAGATATTTTGGAGATTAACACCAAATTTTAATTTGAAGTTTTTTAAGGACTTATTTTCTAAAAATATACACAAAAAAGACTTTTTTCGAAGAATATTTCTGGCTCAAAAAAAAACTGCTTCATTTGAAATGTGTTAATGTTTCCTTTACAAATGTGTAATACAATTTCGCAAAAAAAAACAAAATTCTAAAATGTTTAGTTTTTACTATGGTTTTTACATATTTTTTATAAAACAAAATATTTTAATTATTTAAGCTGAAGTTCACAGCCGGTGAACAAGTGTATCAGTCCTCCTTGTCCCGTGATTTTTATGTTATTCGTCTTTTTTTTAAATGAAATAATTACATTTTAACCGAAAACTTTGTTATGTATGAGTTACTGATTGGTTTAACATTTAATGACAAAATTCTTATTGGAAGATACAAATGCTTGAACTTATAGGATCATTACAAAAAATACATTTTAGAAAAAAGCCCTTAACAAATAATTATAATTGTTAAAAAATTGTTTATACGTTTTTATTAGAAACACCGAATTTGTCGCATACGCCACATTTGTTTCTGGGTGCTCTGACAGAAACTAAAAAAGCGACGTTCAGCGTTGCCAGCAAACCGGCACTTTAAAGTGACATAACCGAAGATGGCGTCTCTAAAGTTCCAATTGCCCCTTTGACTCGGTTTTTCTCTTGACAGTTCAGGGAAAAACAAAAACATTTAATTTGCAGAAAATTTTCGCACAGTTGACAGTGTTCGCCTGAAAAACCTATCCCAACTTTTACGAGCAGAAAAAGGGTATCAAATTTTCACACAAAGGTAATGTGAAAATGTTCATATCAAAACTTTTTTTTGTTTGAAAACCGTGAAAAACGACGCACTTTTTCTCAATCGATTTCATTTTCGTTTTTTCAGCAATGGAGCGTCGCTATTTTGATAATCCATTCGAAGACTACAAGGGTGATCAGCCCGTCCAAGTGGATGTGCCGAGAATCGTCGACATGATCAGCAACTATGTGACCGTCATTTTGGAGCACACACGCCCCGGAAAAAATAAAGACAAGCGCGGCGACTTGTACGTCGGCGACAGCGGTAAGTAACACTTGTTGGAATTTCGGCGCAGACAGACAATGAAGACGTGAAGAATTGTTGTTGGAATCGAATGATTCACTGATTTTTTGTTTTCTACCTTAGGCATAGCGTACATGTTCTATCGTCTGCACAACGTACCGCAGATTCGGGAGAAGTTTCCCACCATCGACCACATGAAACATTACATTACCCAGGCCAAAGAGCACGCCAAAAACTACTCGAAGCGATCGGATGAGCGATGTGCTTTTCTTGTGGGCAACGCCGGCATCCATGCTGTGTCGGCAGCAATCTCATACCTTACAAAGAATGAGGCTGATATGAAGAAAGACTTGACCAATTTTGAGGCTGGCTTTGAGGCTTGTAAGCCGATAAACTACAACAAACACGGCGGTGACGAGATACTCGTGGGACGTGCTGGTTTTCTGAGTGGTGTCTACTGGCTGAATCAGGAGATTCAGCCGCCACCATTTCAGGAGGATCACATTTCGGAGATATGTCGCTCTATGGTGGAGAGTGGCCGTCAGTATTCCGCACAGAATCGCTCACCAATTCCATTAATGTACCAGTACCATGGCACTGAGTATTTGGGTGCGGCTCATGGACTCTCTGGAATATTGCATATGCTGTTGGAAGGGCCGCCAGCCATACGCAACATGCCCGAAGTCAAGAACTCTATTGATGCACTTTTGGGTAAGTTAAGAGCCATTTACATTGCACGATTGTTGTGGGAAAGACCGTAAGACGTCCCTGTCAAATTGTAGCACTGCAAGATGAGCAGGGAAACTTTGCTGCTGCCCTTGACGATTTACCGTCCACGAGTGACCACTCGTATTTGGTTCATTGGTGCCATGGCGCTCCTGGTGTTGTGTATCTTTTTGCTAAAGCTTATTTGGTGCTGAGGGAGCCCAAATATTTGAAGGCGTGCACCAAAGCAGCCGATTTGGTGTGGCGTCAGGGTTTGTTGCGCAAAGGGCCGGGTATCTGTCATGGCGTGGCCGGAAGCGGATACGTTTTTCTGCTTATGTTTCGTCTGACCAATGATTATCGCTATTTGTATCGTGCTAGCAAGTTTGCTGAGTTTCTTACAAACGAGACGTTTCTAAAAAATGCTCACACTCCCGACTGCCCATTCAGCCTGTATGAGGGATTAGCGGGTACCGTGTGCTTCCTCATTGACCTAATTGCACCCGAATGGTCGTCTTTTCCCTTCATGAACGTTTTCTAAATTATATTCATTAAATATGTAAATACAAATTGTTGGTGTCTAAACATAAAAGCATGCAGTTGTTGACTTTTGTTGTGTTGTCTCCCGTCTACGTAGGTCTGCAAGACAAGGAGGGCAATTTTCCGATCGCTCTTGAAAGCACAAAGGAGCGACGTGCCGACAAACGATTGGTGCATTGGTGTCACGGTGCACCTGGAATTGCATTGCTTTTAGCTAAAGCTCATCAAGCTTACGGCGGGGACAAGTACTTGAACGCTTGCGTTGAAATCGGCGACCTTGTGTGGAAGAAGGGGTTGCTGCGGAAAGGGCCGGGCCTGTGCCACGGCGTTGCCGGCAACGGCTACGTCTCGCTGATGCTCTATCGACTGACGAAGCGACCAAAGTATCTGCATCGTGCAATCAAATTTGCCGAATTCCTGCAGAGCACCGACTTTCGGGAGAATTCGCGCACTCCTGATCGTCCCTTCAGCTTGTACGAGGGAATAGCGGGAACCGTGTGCTTTTTGATTGATTTATTAAATCCTGATTTTGCGCAATTTCCATTTATGGATTTCACTGCAACTGCAGCGGTGGGGGCGTCTATGTAAACTAGTGGACGTCATTTTAAAGTTCCCGCTACCCATGATTGCTCCTATTGCATTTTCCGGCGAACTGCATTAACGCATAATTTGCAGTGTGTGACATCTGATGGCAGCCCTGCTGGAACTGTCAAAATTATCGCAGCTGTTGGGTTGAGAATGTGTAGTGGTGACTGGCGACTGGCGTTTTTGCGATTTATATATTTTACTTTTTCAAAAGTTTCTCATCAGTGTTGCCTCTTTCTATTTTTGGAACGCTAGTTTTCGGCCAAATTTGTTTTTTTTATTTTATTAGTTTTTTAGTTTATTATAATTTTTTTTTAACATTCAAAATGTATTAAGTTGATTAATAATGTTTATAAAATAAAAGACTTGTCGTTAGAAAAGTTATTGAAAATATAATTTTCCGTTTATATTGTTTGTGCGAAATTCGTACTTTAAACTTTTGTTATAAAATAATTATGATCATATAATAAAAATAAAAATAAATTATAAATAAATGTAAAACAATAAGAATCCGTAAAAGTAGATATATCAACAAAAAAAAACCATTCAATGTATACATTATATGTATGTCAAGATATTAAATAAATGTCGATGCCAATTAAAAAAATTATTTAGATTTAAATAAAAAAATATTCACATCTACTTGGAGAAATGTTGGCGACTCTGACATATTTCTAATCGAATTTTGACAGTCCAGTTTAAGAGTTTAGAAATTTTGCTGCTCAAGTCTCAAATAAGAAATTAGTGAACCGTGGACTTTGGGTCATTGGTTGGTTTCGGTTTAAATTTTATTTATTTTTTGAGTTAAAATTTCTATTGCGTCTTACAATATTTTTTCTAATTTAAGTTTTGTCTGTTTTTCGTTTTGCGTTTAAGAAAATTCATTATGTCCAGCTTACGACTATTTGGTGCGATCAACCAACTCGCCGTTCGGCACTCCAGATTGGGACATGTTCCAGCAATTACGAGTTCACTGGCACTCCGAGCAACTGGTAGGTACCGAAAATAGATCCTTTAGGGCCCCATTCTACTTTTTGTGCTCTAAAGTCTAAATTAAATTTACTGTTATTACACCGTTACTTTTGTTACGTCTACAAAGAAACTTATCGCTGATTTGGACTTTGGAACCAAAATGTGGGATTACGATTAAATCGACTGGCATTGATTATGAAATATTCTGCTTGATTACGTCGAGATTATCTGTTAATTTATATTATGACTGTCTGCTTGTCTGCACGTCATGATTAACCTGAGCATAGGTTAAGCCGGTGTTATAAATTACATAAAATTACAATTTTTGCAGCCAACGCAGTGCAGCAGCGTTATGCGAGTACAGCGAACGCCGGGCCGCACTTGAAGACGAAAATCGTCGATGGAGTCCTTGTGGTGACGTTGAATTCTCCCAACTCCAAAGTGAACGCTCTTGGCGTTGAACTCACCACCGAGTTCATGAAAGTATTGAATGAAGTCGAGTCGAATCCTGCCATCACTTCAACTGTGTTAATATCTGGCAAACCAGGATGCTTCATTGCTGGTGCCGATATTGGCATGCTAAACAAATGCAAGACGTCTGAAGAAGCTACCAATATTGTGCATGAGGCTCAAAAGATGTTTGACCGTATGGAGAGGTCTCCGAAACCATTTATTGCGGCTATAAATGGAGTTTGCCTCGGTGGTGGTCTTGAATTGACATTGGCTTGTCATTACCGCATCGCTACAAAAGACAAGAAGACAAATTTGGCTGCACCAGAAGTTATGTTGGGCATCCTGCCCGGTGGTGGTGGAACTCAGCGACTGCCAAAAATCACATCAATTCCAACCGCTTTGGACATGATGCTGACCGGCAAAAATATTAAGGCAGATAAGGCAAAGAAACTGGGACTCGTTGATCTGTTAGTGTCTCCTTTAGGCCCGGGAGTGCAATCGGCTGAGGCGAATACCATGGAATATTTGGAGAAGACTGCCATTCAGGTGGCCAAGGATTTGAGTACTGGCAAGCTCAAGGTCAACCGACAAAAGACTGGACTAGCTAATAGATTGACCGACTTTGCGTTCGGCTTGGACTTTGTTAAGAATAAAGTTTTCGAGAAGGCAAGACAGCAAGTTATGAAGATGACAAACGGACTTTATCCAGCTCCATTAAAGGTTTGGTCTGCTTATGAGAGAATTTGTGAAAGGTTGTAATTTTTTGTTGTTGTAATTATTAGATCTTAGAAGTCGTTCGCGTAGGACTTGATAAAGGATCAGTCCAGGGATTTGAAGCAGAACGTAATGGATTTGGGACATTGGCAGTCACTCCAGAGTGCAAAGGTTTAATGGGATTGTTCTATGGGCAGACAGAATGCAAAAAGAATCGATTCGGACAACCACAAAAACCAGTCAAGAATGTAAAAGCTATTTTGTTTCTGTAAATGATTTAACATTTAATTCAAAATACTTGTAGATCGCTGTTTTGGGTGCGGGACTCATGGGCGCTGGTATTGTCCAGGTGTCTGTAGACAAAGGTTATAATGTCGTCATGAAGGATACAAGTGAAGCCGGACTGGGTCGCGGTATTGATCAAGTGCAAAGTGGATTTGCCAATGGAGTGAAACGGAAGCGTTACACAAGGTACTTGTTTTTACGAAATATTAAAAGGACTAAACTTGATTTGTTGAATATTTCAGCCTTGCAGTTGACAACTTCATGGCCAATTTAACTCCAACTTTGAGCTACGAACAATTCCGTAATGCTGACATTGTAATCGAAGCTGTCTTTGAAAACATCGACATCAAACACAAAGTCATCAAGGAAATGGAAGCTGTAATTCCTAAAAACTGCATTATAGCCACAAATACTAGCGCAATTCCTATCACAAAAATTGCTGCTGGTAGCGCCCGTCCTGAAAATGTCATCGGGATGCATTATTTCTCACCAGTGGACAAGATGCAGTTGCTGGAAATCATCACCCATCCCGGCACCTCAAAGGATGTTATAGCCGCTGCTGTGTCAGTCGGTCTTAAGCAAGGAAAAGTTGTAATCACAGTCGGAGATGGTCCTGGATTCTATACGACACGCATTTTGTCTACAATGTTGTCGGAAGCTATTCGCCTCTTGCAAGAGGGTGTTTCTCCTAAAGACTTGGACAAGATGAGCAAGAACTTTGGTTTCCCAGTGGGCGCGGCTACATTGGCTGATGAAGTCGGCATCGATGTTGGTGCACATATAGCAGTTGATTTGTCCAAGGCGTTTGGAGAACGTTTTGCCGGTGGCAACTTGGGCGTGATGGACGATATGGTTAAGGCTGGATATTTGGGACGTAAATCAGGCAAAGGCATTTTTGTGTACGAGAAAGGAGCCCGCGGAGAACGCCCATTGAATTTCGTATGTAAATTTGTGTTTAATTAGTAAGTTTGTATTAAAATATTTTTTTCAAGGGTGCCGAAGAGATTCTGAAGCAAAAGTACGCATTGGAGTCGCGTGGTGCCAACACAGTTGAAGACATGACGATGCGCATGGTTTCACGTTTCGTCAACGAGGCCGTTCTCTGTTTGGAGGAAAAGATCCTTGACAGCCCACTCGAGGGTGACGTTGGAGCTGTATTTGGTTTGGGCTTCCCACCATTCACTGGTGGGCCATTCCGTTGGGTTGATCAATATTCGGCAGCCAAGTTGGTTGATAAGATGAATTCGTACGCCGACTTGTATGGCGTTGCATTTAAGCCGGCTCAAACTCTAGTCGACATGGCGAAGGACTCGTCAAAGAAGTTCTATAAGGCTCTGTAATAAGGATTCCTGCGACAAGCCTTTGTGTTTTCCATCAGCAATGCATCTTACATGATTTTTTTTATTCTTAATTACGACTTTAATATAGGCTAAGCATAAAGTTTTCTATGAGTAATGTTTCTAAACGGTGAATTAGTCCAATAATTCTGAAATAGACAATTTCTAATTATGTTTTGTTTGTTAATGTGCCTTGAGATTTGAAATTGTCTCTCTAAATTCACCTCTGACTGCCGTCAATTTTAGATAAAAAAAATTGTTTTGAAAATTAAGCTTTTTCTTTGTAAACATTTAGAACTGATTTGATAGAGTTTGCAATCGAATTGAGAACGAATAAATATATTTTTCAAAAAGATCTTTAATTAATATTTAGTTGCAATAAATCAATTTCTGTTCTTTATCCATCAAGCTGAATGATTAAAGGCCGCAAATGTAAGAGTAATTAAAGATTCATTATATTATTAGCAATTATCACTTGTAAGAGGATAACTCTAATGTTTTATTGTACGAAAATGTCCTAGAGTGGCGTTACCACTACTAACTCATTTGATCTCGACGGCTTTTATACGGTAGTCACGTAGGTTGCGACCTGTGTGTGTTTGAACGTCGACTTTATTCACGAATATTCGAGATTCTTCCCATCCCAATCCAAAATTAGCATTGTTTTGGCTGTAGAGATGGATTGAGCTTCACCGACAAGGATCCTTATTTTAAAAGAGAGAAGCTAAAGTAAGTTTTCAGTAATTTTTTAAGACGTTGTGTGAGGTGATTTTGTTTTTCTGAAAGCGCAAGCAGATGGTTTGGTTGTATTCGTTTTGTGTAAGCTTCCTAAAACTTCCCATCAATTCAATCCATGTCCAATTCTTTGTCATCCATCCACTGCT
>JANSTS010006468.1:31857-44534 GCA_026546915.1 Sylvicola fuscatus | reverse complement strand
GATATTACCTGAATTAAAAGTTCCCAAAATAATATTCTTTCATAAATGACTAAATCTTAATCTAGCTATTGCACAACATTGTGAAAAGTGGACGCCAATGTAAAATCAATTTCAATTTGATTGCCAATGTGTGAAGTTATCGTAGCTCATGAGTAAACGGCGGATAGATGTCGCTTCAAACTGTGAGTAAACGCTATTTGTTCATGATGCTGTCCAAATATTGGTTGCTACTTTAAATAATAGAATGTTAATGGTTTGTGTCACAACTAATTTCGAAGCATAAATGTTTTTGGTGCACCTCGATAGATGGCTTGTGGATGTTATAAAGAGGATTTGAGATTTTTGTTTTTTTATTTATCATATGTTACAACCCCTACAATGTGTTCTTTGCTTGTTCAAAACAAATATAATGGTATTATTAAAATTAAAACGATATTTTTAAAAATTTGGCATCAATTTTTTTGTGCAATGTCCTTTAAATCATTTCGATGTGCATGCACACCAACTGCATCAAATCGATTTTCTGGCTATCCCTTGATGTAAAAGTGCGCGACGAATTACGCACATTTAAGCTCTTAGCCAAAATTGACAGCAGAATCTCGATTAATTCAAGTGAGAGTTTCCCTCTTCTCCACTCATTATATTTGCCTCTAATCGCTGCTCGCCCATCTCCGGCAACATTGCTCACGTCCTCGAAATTGTCACTCATCTACAAAGGACGCTGCCAGACGAATTAATAAAAAAAAAACTCCAGGAGAAACAAATTGGAATAAATACAGTCCCAAGTCCATCAGTACAAACAGCGACGACAGGGCGGCTAGCGGGCACATACATAAACGAACAACATAAAATCATGATTAATCATGCTGATAAAATTATATCGGGCACATTTTGCGTGAGAAACTCATCACATGGTGTTCCAAAACCGCACGTCCTCAACAAAAAAATCCAACGCAACTAACAAAAAAAAATAAAAAAACGTGGTAAAAGAAAAGTGTAGTAAACAACTGCGGAGGACCGTGCACACTCTGCAGAGCCCCATCCCCATGACAACACGAAATGCTCAAAAACTCAACCGCAGTGCATGCGTGATTCAAATTACGAAGGTCGAGACATAAATTGAAGCATAACTAGAATTATGCGAAGTAAAAAACCTCTCCACATTAATAGCACAGCAACATGTTCAAGTGGCGTAATCTGTCGATGTGTACATGATGATGGCATGTGTTCGTGTGCAACCGAACTATTTCAACCCCTCCCTCCCACTGCAAAGGAGAACGAATCTGAGGTACAGGGAAGACCCCTGCCAACGCCTCATTGCCATTTGGAAATATTTAGCGTGTTCACACATTTGTATCGAATTAATTAAAACTACATAAATCCTCAATGTTGCGTGTGCACTTTCGTTGGTTTCTTGACATGAAGGGGGTGCGCCGCTGCAGACGCACCACTCAGCAGTACAATGCACTTGAAAGTTTTGCCACACGTTCAGTGTGGAGAGGGTATTTCTTTGCAATTATGCGGTGTTTATTAGCAAAAGGGGTTGCAGGCTGCCCAAGATTTGGTTATCTTTTCCTGTTTCATATAAGAGAAGCGGATGCGTGTATCAGTCACTTCCGTTTGTGGTGAAGAAGATTATATGAACTGCTACTTGAGAATCTAATGGCTTATCTGATGATCCATAATTTCCGTTTGTATACAAATGAATTTCTAAATGAACTTTAATTCTAAATTTTAAATTCACATAAAAGAAAAAGCAGCTCCGATTTCAATAAGTATTCCGTTTTAAGACTTTCGTAAAAGCTCGTCTGTCGCCACAAAAGGATGAACATAAATTGCGGAGGAAAATTAATTTCAAGATGTTTGCGTTCGCATCGGAAGTCGTTAGCCGTCCGATTTATGTGAATGGGAGCGGTGTGATTTCGTCCATGCACTACCACGACTCGAAGCATCTTACTGCACATAATGCGACAGCAGTTAAGGAGAACAGCTCGCCTAATGATGGCTACTATATTGCAAATGTAATTTTCCAGTTTCCTGAAAATGAAGGGCGGAAAATTAATGTAATTACATTGATTTTCTCGATTAATTGCTTTGATCACGGTATTGGATGATTTAGATTGGTAATTTGGAGACGTAAAACATTGCTTTTGCTTATGATTTTTGAATCGTCAAAGATCTAAATAAATGATGAAAACAAACTAAACTATCACAGCTTAAAGTAACTTTTACACTTAGCAGACAGGAAAATGCATGATGACTACTTTTATTGCCATTGTCAATCGTTGTCCGCATACTTAAAGCAAAAACATAACCACGCAGACATTCTTATATATTCTATTTATGGAGTTTTTATAAATTCCCCAATATCAAGATTGTCTGCACGTTTCCAAATGAAACTCTATTTTTACTTCATAATGTAGGTAAATAGGTTGAAATAATTTGCATTTGAATGGCAAGTTCAAAAGCTGTTTGGAAAATTTGCAATGCAATACGAGTCAGCAGCAAGACTAACATAAAAAAAAAGTTGAATAAAAGAAAACAAAGTTGTTGGCGCCAGTAGTGGAATGCTGCCGTTGACTTCCAATCGGGCTTAAATGCAAGACTTGCATACTAAAAGCTTTTGGTAAATATTTTCGTTAAACAAGAATTTACAACAACTGACATCATTAAGCTAAAGAATGCAATGACAAAAACTTGGCTGATCCCAATACTTTGCCCGTCCAAAAGTACGTACTTAAAAAAAAGCTTTAACCATAAAATAAAACCAATGCAAAACTGAAATGATGTTTTCATGCGATGGGGCCAGGGAGATAGAAAAGAGGTTGATATGAGTATTATGGGATGACAACAAACCATTTTTCCTCATAAACTCGGACGTTTTTTGCATATACATATAAAGTCTCGCCCTTCCGCCTCGCCCTGAGGGATACAGCAGCAGCGTCGCGTGTAACATATTCGCGCATTGGCCATGGCCCCATGGTCGATAATGAAACAAATTCTCACATCTCCTAACAAAATTCACGTACACCCAACTTAACGTTATCAACGTACATAAACTTCCAACATAAATGTACATACAAGTATATAAAGGGATCGTCGACGGCGTTTGACGGTGGGATGAGATGAATTGGGGATGGCTTAAAAACTGTTGTCAATAATGGCGGAGGGATTTCTGCGTCCAATATCTTAAGCGTGCACAAATGAAATGAATGAAAATGGTAAAGGAGAATAAGAAAACGGAGACGCTTTAAGAAATCTTAATTCGAAGATTTTCTTGGCAAGAACCTAACCCCAATACCCAGCCAGTACACTGAAGCTGTATACATGTACTCCGTTCACGCCGGAAATAAAAACAAAACTTTAATACAATTTTCTTGTTTTTCACTTTAGTTTTCCGCCGCTTTAGTGTACGTTAAACATATATGTATAGCTGCAGTTATATGTTAGGTGGCTGATACAGCGCCATGGCGAGTATACTGACCCAGCACGTTGGAGCTTTCCCTTCAATATGCAGGACAATCCTCTCTGTTAATTTAATTTAATATTAAACCTCGTCGTTCGCTGGCTTTAGAGGAGCTGGCACAAGCACATAACGTACACACGTCTTCCTCCTGGTGGCATATAATACAGTGGATTCTGCAATCTCGAAATTCCGACGACGATAAACTCGTCGCACAGCACAAGCGGCGATATGCTCTGTAATAACATAAATGCTATATGTACGAGTATATGGTCGCGGA
Source organism: Sylvicola fuscatus (assembly GCA_026546915.1). Taxonomy (NCBI): domain Eukaryota; kingdom Metazoa; phylum Arthropoda; class Insecta; order Diptera; family Anisopodidae; genus Sylvicola; species Sylvicola fuscatus. The sequence continues at coordinate 40,791 of JANSTS010006468.1, read as the reverse complement.
ACAGTGGAAGTGAGCCCCTCCAGCACATTGCGTCGCCGTCGATCAGGCGAAAAAATTCCTCGATATGTTACCGTGTTGGTATACATATAGCGTGGAGAGGCCATCCTCTGCGCAACTGCGTCTTGTGTGCGCGCGTCTTCCACACGCAGCTCGTTTGGTACAGCATATATACATATATGTTTATGTGAGATGCTATACGGGCAACATAAATCTCAGCCGCAGCGCGAGATTCGAGCTGGTCTGGCGCAGCGCGTGCGAGTGTGTGTCCCCCCGCGGGGCCAAGTTCGTCCCCCCACTGTCGCCTGAAAGAGCGCCCACCTAACGAACTGGACTGGCAGCAGAGCGAGATGAATGGAGTGCTGTCGTGTCTGGCGTGCGAACGCCTACGCATGCGTCCGCCTCGGACCTATCAGCGAGCACTAATGGCCGCATACGCTTGAATCGCGACTGGCGGCATCCGAGAACGACGCGAGCTAGGTTGCCACATCTGATTAGCCATCTGTTTGCTGTACCCATTTAAACGTTATTAAATTTATCAGATGTAAATTAATAAACATAACATTTTGAATGGCTCATATATGGCATAATGGGGGAGTTGGGTGTGAATGGCTATTTAAACGTGCAAGCGGCACGAGTGGCGGCTGCTATTTCCTTTTTCTACGACATTCCACCACACCATCGAATCGATCAATGCAATAAAATGTAATGATAAATGTAATGAATTAAAGGTCATAAAAGAGCCCTTATTCATTTTAATTTGACACAATAAAAGCTTCGGCTGTTTAATAATATGAATAAATCATTTTAATCAATGTCCCACACGACTATCCACTCGGCCCTCCGCTCCCTGGACCCAAGGGCTTGCATTGTTGTTGTTCGAATTATCGACAATTGTGTACCCTCCCGCACAACATCCTTGGATTGATTTTAAATTTATGGTTGACCTTTAAATAAATAAACATTAAACACACATGGAAATAAACATGTGCACACTAGAGGCGCGCATAGTTAAACAAATATCGTATAATATTGTACGTTGTATGCTGCAGACAAAGGATTTCTGTGATTTTATGTTTGCATGAGTGCTGATTGTTCTGAATGGTGCACCTGGACTGCCCGCAACGGTGCTTACTACTAATTTTCCAGGTACATTTTCACAAGATACATTCGCTATCGCTGCAGCATCTAAGATCTTCTGCGAAACACGTTACATTTGTATTCACTTCTGTTGGATTGTGTAACTAAAACTTGCAAGGTGACACAAAGTGCGACAGAAATCAATTAAATTGAATGAACTCATCTCACCTGCGAAACTCCTTCGTATATTTCGCTGCCAAATACTCAAAGCATAAACCTGGAAATGAATTACGGAAATTGATAAAATGTTCATGAACTCACTCAATTTAAATATTGCAATACGCTCGTTCCAATACATAAGCCCAGTGAATGGCGAATGCAAAAACGCTGGGTGGGTGGGGGGTAAACATTGACGAGCTTATTTCCACAACTTTTCAATAATGTAAATATAATCGATTTAAATAGCATGTCCAGGTCTTGTTCGCCTTTGCACCTTGCACCACTTCCATTCAATTTACTTTTTATCAATTAAATCTTACAAATACTGCAACAGTTGTGTTACTTTTTCATATTGACTATTGTGCCATGCACTTTTCTCATGTCGATACATGACGCCTCGATTATCATTCGCAATTTATAACATTCTCCTTCTATTTATATATGAAGCGAGTTGTGACACTGATATGTGTAAGACTTCCCCATTTATTTCGCGTTTTATCAATATATGAAATACTTGGAGTCAAATGTACCGAGGGAAAGTTGGAAAAATTCTAGAAATCTCTCATCATGTCGACTTTTATTGAACTTCGTTATTTTCCTTGCGCTTCATTTTTATCCAATATCTGATACCTTTTATTTATAGCGGCGTATCTAAGCACGAGACTACCTATATATGTATATATGTATATATATGTATATAAATGCTGCTCCCCAACATCCGCATCCGGAAGATGTATGTAAGTGCGCCGTGCTTTTGTGTAGCGACTGATGGAGACTGGAGAGAGCATGGAAAAACTATGTGCCGAGGATGTTTTGTGCAACGTGTGCACGAGTGTGTGAGGAATAAAAGGATGTGTGGCGGATGCACGAGGGATGTTTGGTTTCGTGAGCATTCGCTGCGGGTGTAGTTTGCAGTGTTGCATTTAGACATGCGGTTATGTTTGGATTTTTGGATTTATGAATTTAATTTTTATGATTTTAATTGATTGTTTAACAAAATACTATTGCGACAAATTCTTTACAAAAATTCTATATTACAAAGACTCAGCCAAGAATCAGGTAACACCGTCACTTGATTCAATTTAATTTTGCGCAAGTTTCCACCTTCGTCTCCTTTATGCCACAAAACAAAAATCTTTTGAAAATACATGTCCTTTAAGCAGCGCATCCAAAAGGAGTACAAAACTAATTCATTAAATGTCGATGGCAATTATTGATGATTTGACTTCCATTCTTTCTTTGGTATTTTATGATCCTGGCTGCTCTTTGCGGCCATTGATACGCATCCACATACACACGCAGCAATTTTTGGAACAATGTGACTTGTTATGGGCCATACTGGGATGATCATTGCCGATGAAAACACAGCACATTTTCGGGGTCGCTTCTATTCATTGACATAAACGGAACATGTAATGCTCTGGGTGTAAAGTATATTGCGTGCAAGAATACCTACCAAGCGACAGCACAAAGGTGTTACCAATTCATTCTTCATCGTTTCATTTCATTATGTGTCTTTTCTCTTCTTTTTTTTTCTTTTTGCTTTATTCATCTTCTAGTTTTGCCAAAAAAAAAAAGAAGAAAAGTTGACTTCTATATATGTATATAGGACAAAAGCTGGATCTGGTGAAGAGAAACTGTCGACTCAGTGGATGGTCTTTGCGCGCAATACTTGGGTCTTGCGAGCTTCTATATGGATGAGCATTTAGGACATTCATTGAGGAAAAATATATTATATGGTGTATAGAGATTTACGTACAATGAAAATGGAATAAGCGCGGTGGATGGCTGAAAGAGGAAACAGATAATAAATGACCTGAAATTGTGTCTCCTGGAAATACAAATGTAATTTATGGGCCAACTGGTTAATGGTACGTTTTGGTTTTTCGGAAAAGTGCTTTTACAAGGACATTCAATTGAATTTACTGCGTTAGAGGACATTTCATTTGTCGTGGAATGGCGTGCGGTAATGGGCCACTAAAGTGCATTTGTTGGAGTTGATCTTTTTCTGTTTTCTGAGCTGGTATAATAATAATCGACGCAGGTACCTAATCAATAAGCCAATAATAATTAAATTACATTGAAGTTGCGCAATTAACGATAGTAATCAATTCAGTCTAAGAAATACCTGCGTCAAATCAATATACATGTATGTATGTATGGGAATAACATCGAACTGCGTCCAAATAATGGAGATTGAAAGGAACGTGCCCACAATACGTTATCTTGACACAAATATCTTCGAGTATTGAGTATTAACTTCCTTTCTTCATCCCAAAATTGATTGAAGCCATTTGATAAGGCGAACATGTGGCGATAAAATGAGGCAGCGAAATGGTGAGCTCGGCCTGTGGAATGTCCAGCACAGATCTCAACGTAATAATTACAATAACAATATAGTTTCCAGTTGGACACAAGAGCGAACGCATAATGAGTAACCAATTATGTACAATATTCTATTCATTTACACCACTCGTCGTTACGGCATGCGTCCAGTGTCCAAATGAAATGGAAATTGCTGGCTGAGTGTGAACGAGGAATCTATCTGATGGCCGCGTGTCTAACCACTCTTTTTTACTTTTTTTTGGTGAACACTGGCTTTTGACGTCCCTCGAATTCCAATGATGTGGTGTGCAGCTGACAGGCCGCCGCGCCGCATTATAGGCGAGTCAAAAATATGTCGAAAGACACACTATAAAGCCACACCAGTTCATTAAATACAAACGTTCATGACGTCCAGTAATTATTGTAATTATGTGTAATTATTATAGTGATTTAATGATTAAAAACATCTAAGTAATTTAATTGAGTGAGATGTCAAAGTTGTATAATCCCCCTCCTTGACAGCTGAATTTAAGTTGGTCCGCTTTTTTTGGCGTTTACTTTTACCGTCTATGAGTGTATGGTAGCGAAGGAATTGACCGGTGCCCACTTGTAGTGGAATTTTTTAGGCGCCGTTTATTTTCTGATTTCAAGTGGATTTTCTGGTGAATTTTTTACACCTCAAGTGAGGAAAATTGGTTGTAATTGGAGGTAAATTCGATTCTCGAAAAATCTTGTACGACGCGACGATGGACTCGTTTGATAAGAAATTATTTTCCTGGTATTCAGAATAGTTGCATAATTGTGGTAACTGTAGTAAAACTTGGTTTTCTTTAAAAATGTAAATATTTCAGAAAAGTTAAATAATTTTGCCCTACTTAAATCGAATCAAACGTTTCAATGGAAATTGCGAATGTACTTCAAAATTAACATATTGATTCTCGGAAAATTCACCAAATTTCTCAAGTGAATGAATTGCTTGCAATAATATTTTTGATTTTCCCTACAGTTTCCGTACAATGGAAATATTCTGCACATTGGTATGTGGAAATCTGCATAAATAATAGACCAGCAAGACATGCATATTTCAATATAATTGACCGTAATTACACTAGCTCACATTTATTTCTCCATATCACCATAACATAAAACGATGCCGGAGCACCCCATAATTATTATGCGGTGGCGGTAAGGGGGTGGCAACTATACGAGTACATTTCACCCATTATCCATTTTATATGTGGAAATTGTAGATGTCGAAGTGAATATGTTGATTGAATTATTGATTGCAGATAGTCTGGATGGGGTAGTTGATTTTAATTAATAACTTGGAATCATGAAAAAGTACACTTGCATGTGGGGATGAGAAGCTACACGGATTGTGTATAATTTGAGTCTGCACTTTGATTGCAGCGTTTTTATGATTCTATATCACAGCCACTAATCTGACTCTGACGTACGCATAATTATATAGTGTTTTAATTGCATATTGAATGAAGTGTTGGAATTTTCGTTATGCTTCTATTTTAATTACAATACTATTAATATAAGCAGACGCTTTTCATGTACATCAGATTGTGAACTTTCATAGCGATTAAACAAGTATCATAATTGAATAATACGCGGTTTAAATACGGTCCTTTACACCTACAATGTTCGCCGCATTATTGGGAGTTACTAAACTGCAATTTGATTCTCCATCCCCCCGAAGAAAGTGACATTTGTTCAATTGATTGCTAATAACCACCCACTCCTTTGTGTACAAACTGTACCTCATTTTAAGCAATTCCAATTGCGTTAGCTGTCACATCTGGGTAAAAGGTGTATAGGTAAATTATAAGTAAACGAATGTGTAGCACTTCCACAGGCATCGGAAGGTGAAGCAAATATATATAGGGATAAGAGCAATAACAAAAACCTATATACTTGTAGTTATTCTCATCTGTACACATCTTTAAAGCAGAAAAGATGAATTCCATCGCACAATAGCATCAGCACATCCGTCCAGGTGCGAACCTCCTCCTAGAAAAATGTGAAATTAAAAACGAAGAGGAGAACGACATGAAGAAGCGGAAAAAATCATGCACAATGGAACACATATAACACACGTGAACTTTTTGAAATATGTCAAATGAATTTTGTTGTCGCTGCCGCTGCCTGCACATGTGTATAAAGCCGACATACAGAATGTTTTTGCGTTCAACATATCGCTACAGCGACGTATGTGTAGTGGGTACCCCATCGTCATGGGCTGCCTGTCATATTGGGCCGAAAGGTTCATAAATATTCGACTGAAATTGAGGGTGTTTTTCCTCGGTAATTGTTGGTGTAGTGATTTGCTGAATTTTGTTTTCTTGCCGCTTCCAGTTTCTGGGCCATTGGCAGAGAATTGTCGTTGATTAATCGTGTGTTGGGCTGGTCGTTGTTGTTGTTGTCGACGGTGAGAATGTACGATTTTGCTTTTGTCACTAAAATGGCACAGAAAATCAGTGTGGATATGCTAGGTATATGTTGACGGGTTTTTCTACGAATTTTTTGTTTGATCATTTTCCTGCATGCTTAACTTGCATGTGGGAGGGTGTTAACTGTCTTCTTGATATAATTAATGAATATTTGGTTCAACAATATCGCAGCTGTATCAAATCGTAATAATTGTAGACGAAAAATTGGCTTAAAGTCGCAGCTAAAGTAAAATGATGATAGTTCGGGTTATTATTCATTAGAAACATTTTTATGCTAAATTCAAAAAAATATGATTCAAGTTTTGTCATTAGAAATTTTTAAGACAACTTACCAGCCCGATTCGCTTAAAAATTATTTTGAAAATCATCAAGAATATCCAATGCCCAGCAGATATTATGTCAAATTCGTTCTGCAGATTGTGCGTTTGTGGCCTCATCCAAACGACTTTATGTGCTTCAAAGTTTAGGCACGCTCCGCACAATAACACATCGGACACAATGCCAAGCAGCACCTCCCTGCCGGCACAATTGGCTCAATAAAAATTGGACATGCTGTTAAAGCCGATTGGACTCGAACTCTCCATCACACTTTTCTGTCGAACAGCAATAACAAAATTAAGATTACCATCGCCGATGTCAACTGGACATCACATTTAATCGACATTCTATTGGCTGCTCTTCTGTGGCGCGAGTATTCTAACAAGTATACCTAACCGATGCGACTCGACGCGACGTCAGCCGCCTAGCTATAGGAGGAGGTTTAAGATAAATTCACGAAATCAAACACGTATAATTGATTGTTTAAAATGAAATTGACACCGCGCGTGTTCCGTGCCTTTGTAGCAGGAACGAGGAGTATGCCTTAAAGAACCGCCAAAGAGTTGCGCTCTTAAATCATTGGTCAAAGTCGCTGTGGAACAATGGCTCTGCCTAGCCGAGCCGCGTGTAATATAATTTAAGAACATGATTAGTCATATTGAAGTTAATTTCAAGAAAAAGAAAACAAAATCATTTCTCGTTGAGCACATAGCATTTATGAAGGAATTGAAAAGAGTACCGTAGATTGGAGGAGATTAAGTAAATACAAGGCACGCGCGATGAAGACAGCTGTCACAGAGGTTTTTCATGTTCCATTTCACGCTTTCTTTGAGAACAATTCCTTTAAGTATTTCTCAATTTATAATGATGGCACTTTGACTTCATCATTGTCCTTTGATCAATTTTCATTGGGCATTGAAAACACCAAACATTTATAGGATTTCATAGTCAACAAAACGGAAATTCAACAGACCTGCGAAATTAACCATTTCAATTTCCTAGAAATCATATTAAAAATCCAGATTCATCTTTAAATAAAACAATTTATGAGTTTATGAGTTAAAGGTATTCTGCAATTATGGGCTGCTGAATTGTCGCACTGCCTTAAAGGACCAGTTTTTCTTATACTTACTTTATTAATGAAGAACTAAGGTACTTTGTGCATTCAATTTAACAAAAGAAAACAAATACATTGTAAAAATATAGCGAACAAAGGATGTTTGAGAAAGGATTAAGTTGATTCTTCTGGATGATATTATCAAAGTCACCGACAGTGACGACAGATTTTCTTAAAAAAATAATTGTCTTGCTGATTTTGAAGCAGATTTTGGCATCCACAGAGAATGCACAGATTGACGGTTCTTCGGTACAAACTCATCTCAGCTGATCCTTTCAGTAACTCAGTTCATTCAGTTACATATGAACGGGCTCTGTTTGAGTGCGCGTGAGTCGGTAGCTGAAGACAATACTTCTGCGAAAATGCTGCAGATTTAAATGCAGGCAAATAGTTTAAAATGCTTTGAAGAGACCCTAAAGTGTGCGAGAGCGTCCTTTGTGTGATTTGATTAATTTAAAAATAACACAGGTGTTCACATTTGAGAAGGCGACTTAAGATTACGGCTTACTCTTATTGCTAATCTGGCCTAAGTAGGCTTGAAAACAGCTCAACCTCTTGGGTGCGATTATTATTAGAATGTGAATTAGGTGAATCCGTATATGGATGCTGTTGTTTGGATAATTAATTTGCAAAGTAGGTGGTTCTGTTTATCTAATTAATTTTCATTTTACAAAAAACACTAATAATTAAAATTAAATTATCTTTTAAAGAACAGATCATTTGAATCGTTGCTTAAATTTATTATTGCAAAAAGACTTAAAAAATGAAACGTAGCAAACAAAGACGTTGCATCGAATTGAATTCTATTACGCCTCTGATTCGCATTCAACATCAATTCGAATGCATCCAGTGTAATAATCACTTATAAGTGGTTGCATTTGTTCTTCTCTTGCTTCTATATACTTATTATACACGTCAACCCGGTGTTTGCTTTACTTGGTGTAGATTTTTCAAGCATTTGCCACTTAATTAAAGAATGTTTTGTAAAAGTGCGACAGAGCTGAATGTGATAAAACCCGCGGCTATAGAGGTCCTTCACCAACTCTTTTTGTGATTGATTGCCTAAGTGCACGACTGGAGAGGCTTTTCTGGTTTCTTGAGGCAACGCTGAAGAATTTATCTGATTGAAGGCGCTTTAGCAGACAGGGGAGTTTGACAAAAACGTCGTAATTTATATAATTTGGATCACAACTCGTTAGTGGAGTTTGCATCCTTTCAAGATAAGATATAACAACAAAATACAACACTCCATCTAACGAAATCGATGTATTTACGCGAAAAAAATGCATTTGACAATATTTTTTAGGTAAACCTGTTGATGCCAGTCAATTTTAGTCAAATATATCAAATATATTCATAATATCTCGAGGTTTGGTGATTATCGGTTTCATTTATTTCTTCTTTTCTATATTAAGATTC
>JANSTS010006468.1:11265-23690 GCA_026546915.1 Sylvicola fuscatus | reverse complement strand
ATTTTCATAACATAATTACCGAGAAAATTTTGTTGGAAAATGTTTTCTCAAGAACTTTCCAAGTACATTTGAATAAACTCTTATCAACTTTATCATGGTTTCACAGTTAAATATAATTATGAAAGTTTGCACAGCGGTCAGCAAAATCTTCACTTTTGATTTTTTGTTCTGCTGATTTTCTGTTTGTAGTGGCATAAGCATTCATCTTGACCGTTCCAAGAAAACGCGCGCAAGAAAATTGTTTAAGGGCCACTCGAACTGAACAGGGAAGCTATGGCGCGGCTCTAGTCTAGAGGCTACCAACTAATTATGTAATTGCGCTCTAGAACTAAGAGGGGGTGCAATTATAATCAAATTGATTTCCAAATTACCGTTTTAAACTTTAGCACAAATGTTGTTATAACATGTTGCAACGCGCACTTAAATTGCAGTAGTGATGATTCGATTGGGATACAGTCGAATGAACACCACCCTAGTGGTTGTTTGAAATACATTAACTGGGCTAAACTAACATATTTCTCGACTTAACAAGACACCCTTATTTTAGATGCGATGAAACCGCGAGGAAGTGAATAAATGTAATGCAGTAACCTTAAGCCAATCAATTTACCACCCCCATTTGAAGGTGACGGTAACGGCAGATATACAAAGGGGAGAACGTGCTAATAGATTGGGTTAAGTTTGATTTGTAGATTTTGATTAATCAGAATTTTCCTAAATAGTTATTTAATATTATATAATCGAGATTTGAAAATAAATAATAAGAAAGTAATTTTATTTGACCAACTAACAAAAAAAAAAACATTTACTCTGCGCCGTCCCTTTACAAAAATTCATGAACAAACAATTCAACAGCCCTTATTTTGCCAAAGTCTCAGCATATGTTTGCATTCAAACAGGGAAATTCATTACTCGTAAATTGGTAATTGAATTTGAACTAAATAATATGTTTTCCTTCCAATTTCCATGTTCAGATTTTCCGTATACAACAAGTCGAGGTGGCTTAATATGGCAGCAAAAAGGGGCTTCGGAAATACTGCCCGAGGTGGTCGACCAGTAGCTAGTTATTTTTAAGGGTTCTAATTTGATTTAAACTTGATTCTGTTACTCGCTGCTAGTCCTGTACTTATGTGCATTGTGCATGCACTTATGTATGTCGACTTGTTTTGGCATCGCATCGGCATGTTTACTGTAAAATCTAATCGCAGTGCACTTGGTTGGGCAACTGCCATATTCAAGCACTTTGAACTTTAAATTTATGTTAGCAATATTTCGGTCGTAATGAAGCTGATGGAATTTAGTGGCCAAGCCGTAGTTTATATGGGTCTGAACGGACACACAAAAAGAGGAGACATTTGTCTATTGAAAAATCCTTAAAAGCATCCTTCAATATACATAAATTTCATTTTGCTTTCATGTGATGATAGCAGACTGGACTTCGAATCCTTTAAGTGCTTTCCTTTCTGTGAGTTTTTCCTCATGTACACGCTTCTTGGGTGCGCACTGTGTATGGATCTTTGTAAGTGCTGAGGCATTTGTGTGCGTTTATGTGTTCTGCATGCACTTCATATTATATGCTATAGGTAAATATGTGAAAAGTAAGATCGAAAAACATTCGTTTCTGTATTTGGTAGGAAGCATTTGACGGAAATGGCAATCTTAATTCCGGTTGGAGCAGCCAAATAGTTGTTTAAAACATATTTCTGATAAAAACTAGAACCTTAATTTATAAAAGCTTTTTCGATAATTTTATATATAGTTTAAAATAAAATCCTTAAACTTTCTTGAAGAACTTAATTCAATAAAATGTAATTAGAAGATTACGTTGTGCAACTTTGTTTTCAATCAAATGTTCTTAGATTTTGCTGCTTTATATTAAAACCCATTTAACAATCCTTCAAACTTCATTACGGAGATTGGATCTGTGTGTGAAATCCCCCACAGCGCCATTTGTTACACATTCAGCGTGTTTTCTTCGACAGAGCAAACTTTTGGAGCTTGGGGGGAACAAACAAAATGGAGTTAAAGTGAAAATAAATTAGGAAAAGCGGTAGCAGCGGCCCTTCTTATCATATATACGTTCACCGTGGTACATTCATGATTCCGACCACGTAACCAATCGAATTCCAGAAAACTTAATATGCGTATGTATTTGGATGGATGTGTTTTATATGCAGAATGAGGTAAACTCGGGCGGTCTATTGACTGAAAGACACCGTGCCACTGCTGTGAGAGCTAAATCTATTCAATCAATTGCTGCAGAAAAAGTGTTCATTTGATTTAAGAATTTAAGTATAGAGAAAAGGGTAATTTATGTTATTGCATTTAGAGGAGAATGTTGATTAACATTTTTTTATCAGGGTTAACCTATAAATATCGGGAATAGCTTTTATTTTCAATAAATACGAGTGTCAAGCACGTGTGAACACATCCATAGTGACGAACTGAAGAAAATACATTTCCTTTAATGAAATTCGATGGAAATCAATTTACAATTTAATGCAAAGTGCCGGGTTTAATTTAATTTATGCGGCACATCGCTACCCTCTTGCGAAGTGAAGGTGTTTCTCTCTATCACCACCCCTCGTGTCGACTGGTGCACTGGAAGATTAAGAGGCTTAAAATAAACGTCATTTAAAAATCATGCTTAAATGTCACTCTTGATCACATCGTTACATGTCAAATGTAATATGCATGCCATTTGAAGGAACAGCCCTGTCTGTGTATTGCCGTATCTCATGTACATTGTACACCCTGGAGTCAAATTTTGTGTCGTCTGTGCGCCCACCGAGCGCCGTAAATTGAGTCTGTGGGCGGTATGGGTGAGAGTGATTTTTTTAATTCATTACACGAACGCATAGATTAGAGTCACGTGACCGGCGCACGTTCATCTTTCGGTTTTACTCTAATTCAATCTGCCTCCACTCGACAACCTCTCGCGCTGCGTGCATGTGCGGAGAGCGCAACGACATAGGACTAAATATATATATACATATATAGCTACTATGTATGCAACGTCAACATTATTATCTTCAGCATCAGAACAGCCCATCAAACGTCATCATCGCCAGCTAGATGAAGTCGGGCACAATCCAGTTTCCGGACCTTCGGAGACACGACGTACGCTGTGCGTTGTCGCCTTTGCAGAATTTTGTGGGGTGACAATGGTTAGAGATCTGCAGGATGATTTCAATGTGGACGATAAGCAGACATGAGGAAAAGGTCATACGCATAATCGGGCACATATAGGCGCAGCGGGACAGGGAGGAGGGTTATTGGCCAAAATGAGCCTCACGTGTCGTAATGGCTACTTGTAGCATTTGGATTACGTGCGTTATGGGTGTACGAGATGATAACCTTCTAATTGTTCCCCTTTTATTACGAAATCAGCTCCTGTATAAATTTACTACCGCTTGAGTAGCCTTTTTTCTCATAGCAATTGGTAAGATGAATGCATCTGCAAAAATTTGATTACTACCATGACAATGTGATATTAATGTTGGGACAAGTGTACATTTTCGCTATAATAAGGTATTATAAAGATTTTTATTGTGTAAATTTCTAACGAACATTAAAACTTTAAATAAACAAGTTCTAATTGTTTAATTTTTGGATTGTTTCTTGAATTCAAAATGTATACTGGATCAGTTGTTTGGGCAGGTAACTATACCTGCATAAACAGTATTTACGAATCAGCAGAGCATAAAAGTGCAACACACAAAAAATTGCGAATACCACACAGAAGCAATGATTTCTAAAACCCAACTCAAATGTGATGTCGACCAGAATTAACAAAATAATTTGTAGGTTACTTGCCCGTTGGTGTAATTCATGATGACTGGCAAAATGTCTGAACTCATAGGTACCCAGTTCACTGACGGTGCTGCGCAGTGGTACATAAGGACCAGAGGAAATTGTGAACGGCCATGAAAGATGAAAAACAAGAAAATGTTAAGGGCACATGAAGTGACCACTTCAGACTTTAAACTCAATTATGTAATGACCATCATCATAGAAAACAGCTGAATGAAAGCTGTGTACTTTGTGTAATGAGGGTGATTTCGTGGGGCTACTGTTTACGATATTCTTCAGACGTGTAATTATTCTGCCAGTAGCTCGAGTGCTCGTATACACGAAGCTAAAGATGCGCCCATCAACGTTTCCCCACATGTTTTTTAATGACCTCTGTACATTTTATTCGAGTTTTTATTTTGCCATCATCCACATAATCGTAGGGCGTCGTTTTGTGGATGTGAAACTGTGCATCAGTTGCGGCACACGCGTCCTCGATTCATGCAGTGGCAAATATCATACATGCATTATATAATATGAGGAAGCGGAATATTAATCGAAGGGGTAGTCTCGTGGGATCGATTTATTATGTTATAGTCACTCACCAGGCACAAGATGAATCGTTTGTGTTTATTGAATTAAAAATTATATTTACTGAAAACATATGATTCACGTCATCGTCGGTCCCAAAAGGATCAGCGTGTGCTTCGCTTAACGCTATGGTACTGCCCTTCCCGTCCCCTCTCGCATCAGGCGATCATCATGACATGGCTATGATGTATCCCTCATCCATTTTACTTACATCCGCATAGCTTAATGTTGCAGAATGTTGATGTGTGACAGGATGAACCACCATCGCATCAAAACGTAATGCACATTTATTGTAGGGGTTGTTGATATTTGATGGGTGAAATATAGTGAGAGAGAGTCAAAGAGAAATCTGTCCAGGAATTAATCATGTGGAAATTTGCGATAGCTGGGCATCTACTGCAATGTTTATGTAAAAAGTCGACTGAACTTTTAAGATCATCCCTCTCATAAGACGAAGCCGGAAGGTGGATGATTTGATCGGTCATGCATTCGTCGACTGTTTAATTTAGCCAATCACAAATAATTTGCTATGAACAAGAATACATATATTTTATTAACGAAATTTCTTTTATTTCAGATACACCTTCCGTACCATGGCACTGCAATTAAATGATGCTGTAAGTAGTTTCTCAAAAATCGTAACATACTTAAATACATATATCTCCCAAAAAATGTATAACATAAACAAAACTACGTAAGAGGTCGATCAAGTAAATTAAGAATTCGAATTTCCCTTTCTTAAGAAATACTAGAAGCAATGGCTCAAAGAGAACCCTGTAATAATCCGAATGGGAAATTATAATTGAGGTGGATGTAAACGTAGGAGTTGTGAACTTATTTCAGTTGATTTGGGATCGTACACGTAATAGGAGAGTTTTTTTTCTACTTACCATTGCTTTATGCATCATCTGATTTCGTATTTTCTGTTTTATGTTTTGCAATGAGTTTTTTTTTGAAGATGCTTCAAAAACCCAGGTATAGGTACCGATTATGTGTGTGGGAAATCTGATTAAAAAAGAGAAATCTTGCATGGGAAATATCTGTCGTTGCATTCTAAATAGTTTGGTAACGCAGGCCATGTCTGCTGACATGTGAAGAAGCGGGGGAAGAAGTCCCGGCATTTCATCTCTCAAGTCTCAAGTGGGTAATTAGATTTAATGATAATTTAGGTCTGCTACTTGTTTTTTTTTACCTTTTTTATGTTTTGCTAAAACATAGGTCCCTTTGTTAGAGATTTTATCTGCAAAAATTTACAGAGAAATGTTTTGGCTTCTGTATAATTGCAGAAAGTATTTGCATGAATGCGTTTGTTACACTTTGCCTGCAGGTGATGTTATATAATGGTTGTTTGTAGGAAGGCAAGGGCAAACCTTATTATATGAAATCAAAATCGTTATTTTTTTATGTTTAGAATAACTGTTAATATTAGTATTTTAGTAGTGGTTATAGTTTGGAGATTTGATATAGTATTTCTGCTCCCATGTTTATAAAATAAAATCTACCGAAACTGTCGGATGGTCGAATACATATTTTAGTGTGCATCAGAGATTTTTATTCTCGACATTTTTTGGAATTATAGACAGTCAAAATTTGTTACGAATTTTTTGTCAAAAAAGTCGGATAATAATTACAATTACAATAATTGTTGTTAAATGAGTACATATTCATATAATTTGAAAACAGACGATTTTCTTAACGGAAGTACTGAAACTCTTCGATGTACTCGTACTCGTACAAATAGACGCAAAGTGAACCGGATGGGTTTTAAATGAAATACCTTCCTAAATTCCATCACTTATCAAACAATAGCCCTCCTTCTGTAATGACGGCTCAATTTTAAGAAGCATCTCACAATTAGTGGGGTACAATTCTAGGCTTCCGTTTACACATAACAAACTAAATACGGTAGCACTGGATGATAACTATTAGTGGATTACTTCACTTGATCCAATTAAATACGTTGGCATTTGCTGTTGTAAGACGATGTGAACATTTCTCATTACAATTTAATCGCTTCATCGTCTCACCGTAAATGTTGTTAGGTGTCTAAATTGCTAGAAAGAATATGAAACGTATCATTTTAAGATTTGAATCATGTGAATCTTTCACATTTGGGATTTTTCATCGCATTCGAAAAAAAGGAATTAAAGGCGTGCGATGATAAATTCATCAGCATGAGCGTTAATTTGTTCACGTCCCCAACCCATTATCATGATTCATGATTAAGATGATGTCTTCATGTAATCAAAATTGATTAGACGTCATGCAGTGACATTGAACTCGTTACGCATGTCTCGGATGTAATGAGGCGGAACAAGCTGATAGCGTTATGTGGCGAATGCCTTCCTCTACACGAAATTACTGCAGTGACTGTGCTTATGTGCATCTTCGCATCGTAAATAGCTAATATATGCATACATGCGCTTCATATTTCCCCACAGAGATGACAATCACCAAACATTGTGTTAGGAGAAAGTGAGGAGTGTATTCCGAGACGATACTGGGGAATGTTAATTAATTCTCGAAAATTCGCAACATCACTTCTCGAATTGAATCAATTTAGTACAGACAGCAATAAATATTCCAAAATGTCACCAATAAAATGAAATGATTGCCTCTATGGCTCTATGTAACCCTCTTTACCAGATGTAAGTGACACCCCTATAACATAAAAAACCGCATTCGAAATTCTTCTGCCCACAAAATGTAGCTGCTGAGATTAATCAGGCAAATTCAATAAATCTGCTAAAGAACATAAAAAACAAATAATAATACCATCCGACCGCAAATAACGTTATCCACCACCCTGCCTCCTGAAGTCACAAGACAATCACGTTGTAGTGAGGGAGTGGCGGGGCAAAAAGTATGTGTAGGTTCGATTGTCGGCAATCAGAACAGCTTAAGTTCCTTAATCCGGTGGGTTTTCCAATCATTCATCCACATGGTGCGGTCGCAATGAATAAAAAACGTGTGTTTAGACCCACTCTAAATGTGTGTTCTTCTGATGTCAAGTGCGTATTTCAGCTCACTTTACATATGTACAATATTGCCATGAGAGTAGGGTGGAAGTGCACAGCCAGCAGGACAACCCTCGTAGAAGGCAATTCAGTTTCAACGGATTGATTTTTTTTTTGTCTACACATATTATGGGACAACTCCCAATGTGTATAAGAACAAGCAGTAAGTGTCACTGGGGTCGACTTTCCCATAAAAGAAGTGAAATGAATTGATTTCAGCCATCCCCATCCATTTTTTCGGTATTCCCCAGCACCGGCATGTTTGTATCTAGCGTACTCGTAACTTCGCGTTGATATAGGTATTGGCGATTGTTTTTTTTTTGTCTTTTACATGATCTTGTAACATAAGTACAGCCATATGAGAAAAGCTTTTTACCCATTTCATTTGAGACCGCTGCATGTGATATGGAAAAGCTCTAGGCGTTCAAAGAACTAATCTTTCCTGATGTAGAGTGGATTTTCACAACAGCTTCTGTGTTTTTTCTTCAGTGGTTTTTATGCCAGATCTCTCTTGTTCACCCGTTGCCGACTAAAGGACCCTATTGAAGTATGTGCGCGGATCCATCACCATCATCAAGGGCTGTGGCTATGTAATACGCGACCGGTAGGAAGCGTGATTCATCCACTTTTCTGAACTTGGGACATTCAAGTGTTCAACGTCCCCAGTTCAGTTTTATTCCTTCGTTGTAGATTTTAAGAGAGAAATGTAGTAAAGTGTGGTTTCAACCAAGTACGCGTATTTGGGCAAATGCATATTGGACTATAGTGAGAAATATAATCTAAAAATGTATGGCTATGTGAGGAATAATATATCACGAGTATGTGGTCGTTCAGACAGGATTTCAAGGACTTTCAGCTACCGCACATACTGCTGCTACATATGTTATATGCGAGCTTGATAAGTACGGATGAGAATCATGTACGAGTACGAGTATAGTGAGCGCCTTTCGTCTATCGCTTTTATCGGAATTCCCTCTTCAGTACGAGCGACGAATATGAAATGGGGGGAAAAGGATGGTTTCTGTTCTTATATGTGTATATAGACATCCTATCAAACTAAAAAACAAGAGCAAAAGAGTAATGCTTCAACAACCCTCGTCTTTTGCGCAACTTCGGTAGAATAATGGAATGAAAATTGAAGAATCTATCGTTGAAGAAAAATCACTATATTTCCTTCAAATTGATTTTCAAGATTGATTACTAACTCTTCGATTGTACGAATACCAAAGTGAATCGTAATTGGGGGTGGTCTTTTACGGTATTGTCTTCAGACTTTCAAATTATTAGATCTTGTTATAACTTTTTTAATATTCCATCGTCTTAAAATTGTATTTAATTATAAAGATTGGATATAGATATTTAAAAATTTCCAAAAACATCTTCATGATGCTACGAGTTAAGCACATTGACATGGAAAGCAGCATCAGTACTGATGCTTTTGATGTATAATTTATGCTCAATTTACCATCAAATATAGTCAAACTCAAAAAAATATGCGATCGTTTTGTATGCGAATTTGTCAACATGTCTTTAGACTCTCGGTCTAGCTTTCAAGTGTTGTCTGTAGCAATCGGGACCAAAAGGATTCTCCCACCTGTTTTTCTTCAATGAGATAATAATAAAAGACTCCCATAGATGAATATAAACTAAGTGGGTATTTAATTTTATCAGCAAGACGACATAATACGATGCTTGTGTGTTGCTATGGCTTTGTATGTGCGTTTCGTGGTAGAGATATTGTTGCAGCAACTTGCACTTCTGGTGACATTATTGAGGATGCATTGAAGGACCTATGATAGTGTACAGCACCAGTGCAGCGTTCGCATTTTGGATTAAGCACAAAAAATCATTAAGTTAAAAGATGAAAATTTCACGGACGGTTCGCTATGTGGATTTCAATAGCCTACAATATCCTAATACTATGTAATATAAATCTATGGTGGGCACACCGGGGTTCCGTCAGCATAAAACGCTACCACCACTCAGTGGGGGGCATTTAATTTACGCTTCTCTCATTTTAACAATGAAAAACCTCGCCTTTCGTTTTGCTTCAATAAATGCGATTGAGTTTTTGAAATGTGCTTGGTGATTTCTTAATGGTACCCGAGCACTCCAAAATACCGTCTTGTCTTGTATAGAAAAACGCTGGAAGCAAAGATCTGCCTCCCATAAATCACATATAGAAGATTTAAAAATTTTCAAAATTTTACTGAAAATTCCTATCAGACGTTGTGTCTGTGCAAAACGGTAGCTGGTCGCTCTTGCCTTTTTATATATGTATAGATAGGGTTTACGAGAGCCAGGTGTTCAAGTACTTGGAAGTGATTTTGGTTGTGCGCCGACCTTGTACAACAGGCACGCACAAAACATTTATAGGGGATGTTTCTACCATATAAATAGTTGCACGGTACGTGCGAGTTGAATGCACGAAAGAGAGCATGAAATGCTCCTATTCTTAACAATTTTCTTACTTAATCGTATTCTTTTATTAAATGTTAGGAAATTCATTTTTAATATGTCTTTATACACTGTCTTTGTTGACGGCCATGAATAGGAGTCATGAAGTGAAAACATAGGGATCAATTGAGTTTGGAAGTCTATAAATAATAATTGTTGCGAAAAAGTGCGTTTGATCTCTATTGAGCAGGCATGTTGTGCCATTGTCTTTTAAGCGAGGTGAATAAACTCTAAGGCTCAGGTCTTGCTCCTTGTGCGTGTTTGAGCATCTCCCCACCCGAAAAATACATCTTATGAGCACAATTTGAATAGGTCGCATTGATCGCGCTATTCACTGCGAAGATGAAAAAGACATTGGGATAATAAAATTCAGCTTGAAATTAGGTCATGTGAAACGATAGTATAAGAACAATTTTAAGTGAATACAGAAGCGCATCTTCTGCTGATTTATGGGAATTACGGCGATGTGCAGTTTTCAACATCTTTATCGACAGCTTCCTCGTTGCATTTAAAATAATCTTGGATTATTCTTATATGCAGATAATGCCAGAAACATTTACTTCACCCCTTAGCACGAAATTTAATAAAGGTCGGCCACAAACGATGTAAACACAGGATGGTATAATTTCTCAGAGAGATTTTTCGATTTTAAAACGGTCTAACGGATATTTAAATGTGCTACTAAAAAGCGCGAGCCATTAAATTCAGACACTGCGTGGAGGAATAAATCATTGCACATGAGGCTATAATGCAGTTTCGATGCTCAGGAAAGCCATTAAAAATGTCTTAAGAGCTTACCGTAAAGGGTGGGCTCGTAAAGTATTAAGTTGCAATAAAACAATCGACATAGGGGGCCTTATGGTCGTTAGGAACATACATGAACACGTTTTAGATTTAAGAAAAAAATTGGAATTAAGAAAATGTGCTTGAAAAAAAATGATCTTAAAATGCCATCAAACATCCCACTGTCCTTCCACGCTATTGTTATCTTAAACAAACATAAAGTCACAGAAAGCCAAGCAAAGACTGTCAACAGATGCGTTCTTTACTACACATTCCAAGGATTGGATTTATCATATAATATGTGTGAAACGCGAGAAACAATGGCCCGGCTTGCAATAATTCACTGCAAGATAACCCCCTCCATTCAGGCTGTGGCTGTGCTCTGACTCTATTATTTATGAACCATAGATCATAAAAAGGAGCACATAAAACATGGATTTGGAGGAAATGTATGAAACCACTGTTTATTATAAAAACTACCTTTATCCAGGCCACTCATACCTCCAGGTTATATTAATAGGAAAACAATTTAAGGATCTCTCTCCTAGTCACTGAAACTGGTGACGTTGTACATGCCAAAGACAGAAGCCAACACGTATGTGTGTAAGAAAAGCTATTGTACGAGGCGCATATGAACTGAATATGGGCCTATGAGTTAAAAGGTACCCCAGCCGGGAGCCGATAAACCTTGAGACACTTTTCGACGCTATAAATATTTAATGATTTATATTTATATGCATTTAGAAGAATATCCACGAGCAAGGGGCCAGGTATCGGTGGCGAACCCTATATGTAGACAGGCGAGAAAAAGGAGCTTGCCCTGGGGTGGCTTTTTCTTGCCACCAAATGTCTATCGCCGCTTTTCACGCTCCTATTATATTCTCACTTACTCGTTAGGAGTAATAAATAAACACACGCACGAACATACATCTTTGTGAACCATAAATTATTACTTTATGAATGTCGATGATATAAAATGAAATGTAATAAATAAAGACGGTTTCAGTTTTTCTAGAAAAACGCATGGAATGAGCAAGGACCTTGCGCGCTCTCTTTGCATATTCGTTAAAAAGGAAATTTAGTGCTTCTCTTGTTCGGTGTTCTTAACTAAGGATACTTATTTTATATTGTGCATCACACACACGTAAGGTGAGTGTGGCGCAATTGACCGGGGGTTGAAAAAGGCTCGCTTCAATTTTTACTTTCCCCTGAGTGGTGGACTGCTATGGGTGACAGTGTTCTCTGTAGCGTCTCATGTTTAATCCTTTTGACGTTTTCATCAAATCTTTTTATTTCTTACAATATGAATACAGTGATTTAGAGACAAAACTAATAGAAGAGAGACAATGAGTCTATGACACCTTATGTGTTAGCAAATTAATGAGATAGAGCATCTTTACAAAGATTACTCACGGATGCAGTTAGTTGCGCAAAATTGAATCATTGGTATTTACGTAAGGTACAAGAATAGACATTTTCGATTCACGAAAGTTCTTGTGACAAAACAATGTTTCTTATTGTCATTTTTCTATTAAACAATGATACACTCATCCTGAAAGGCAACATCCTAAATACATATGTACATGCAGCAAATAATTAATTCAATAATAATTGATGCACCCCAACCGTAATCGTACACATTATTCATAGTACGAGTATGTTTAAAAAACAAAAGAATCAATAAAATATTTTAAAATATTTTTCTAATTTTCATTGAATGGAAAGCCGTTTTTCTGTTGATTTGATTTCCACAAAAGACCCTTTTGTTTTGAAATAATTTTTTTG
>JANSTS010006466.1:0-20240 GCA_026546915.1 Sylvicola fuscatus | reverse complement strand
TGGGTATTCTTGCAATAAATACATTGCTGATATTCGACTTTATTGCCCGACAATTAAGTTTCGGCAATTCCAACAGAAACATTGTTTTTTAATTCAACTTGCGCACACGTCCTAATTTGTCAATGAATCTCCTTTTTTTGTTCTTTGGCAATTCAAAAATGATTTTGGCAAGACTCATCTGGTTACACAATTTTACGGTTATATTTAGACTCAGATGCAGAGGGTACATTTTTCAGCAGCGAGAAACAAGAAATGTTAGTCTTATTGAGCATAAGCTTTAAGAATTCACAAAGTTTTATGACGTGAAGCTTTGACGAATGATTGAGGTGAACAGGATGCTGTTTCAATAAAACATTAATAAACAGCTGCATGAAAACTGTTAATTAAAAGTTTTAATACTCTTAAAGTATTATTTTATTTTGTACTAAGAAGGGCAAATATATATTCTCTAATTGGAATTATGCTGTAAATTTACGAGTTTGTTTACTTTCTTGGAATGCTATGAAGAAATGAAACGTTAAGCTTTTGCAACCGTTTGTGTTCAAAAATAATGGTCAGAAAGTATTTAACTGCAACCACGTTTGTAAGACAGACTTATGTTGTATTATTGTCTGTCTAAAATAATAAATTGAAATTAATAATTTAATTTTTTTTTTAATTCTAATAATTCAATTTTTGTCATAAATTTTCTGATAGCTCAATGCCAATTTTCTTCTAAAAATATATTATTTTACAGATCTCAATAAATTTCTGACAATTTTTTTTGACGTTTTGAAAACAAAAATGAGCGCGACTATCACCAACATCAATCTACCAAACGTCCTCATAAATAAATCAGCATGGACCCTGGCCTGTCCATCTCTTTATTCACCACGCCTCATTTAAAATATTCATCACAATCGGCGAATTCTCCTAAAGTAAACTTCAAAACTCAATTAAAATCCACCTTGCAGTGATTGAACATTCGAAAAAACCAATCGGCCAGATAGTTTTTCGGCTTCATCTGCAGGACGGCTGAGGGTGGAAGCGTTGCAGTGGACGACGCCTTGCCGATGGCGCTCTGCGCTGAGTGGCGGCACGACCGCAACAGTGGATCATTGTTGGAGGGGACGACAGTCGTGTCGGCACAATCGCCGCCCTCGTCCTCGTCAAAATGCGCGTGGTCGCGAACATCGTGCAGCGAGACGCCCGTCGTATTGGTAGCGGCGGCCGTCGCGTTCGCTAATGATAAATAGCAGTCGCTGGCGCATCGTTTCTTGCCGATGGCCGCTTCGAGGGTCGACGCTGTTGACAGATCGCCGGAGTGGGTGCCCACTGGTATACGCTCCATGGAAAATATCGCGACACAGCGCCAATCACAGTACCATTGTGCTTAGACAATCGTTGAATCATTTACTTTTATAATTATCCTCAACTTAGTTGAAAAGATACTGGCTTAATCTTGGTTTTTTCAGTGAATTTGCGTTTTGTTTTTTAGGGTATTTAAAAAAATCAACGTTCTTTATTACTATAACTTTTAAAGATGTATCAACAGTTTAATATTAAGAAATTTTGTCAACATTTAGTTTTGAATAAACTTTTTCCACTGCTGCTGGTAATGCGTGGCTTTTTTATCACTATTTTGTTTAGATTTATTTTGACGGTTTTTAGCGTAATTTCAATCGACGGAGAGGTAGCTTTTAGCTCATTTATTTAATTATAACATTTATTTGTTGAGGCACTTTGATTACATTTTTTTTATTATCTTCAGATACACATTTCACTTGCAGTCGCGGTAAAAGACACTCTAATTTCAACTGTGGAGAACAATAAACGTCAATATTCATTATTAATGTGTCTTGGAAGAAGTTTGTCAGAAGTGATTGAACCCAAATCGCAATGATTAATGGACTTCGGAATTGACAAAACAATAACTAATGATAATTTCAAGGTCATTCAACTAAATATTTCCTTTAAGTCGATTAAGCGCCCTGAGTAACACAAGAACGCTTCAAGTAGAGTGAGGATGGACATCAATCAAAAAATGTTAAGTAGGTATGTGAATTGTGATAAGATTATTTTGTTGTTGTGTATTTAAATCGATCCAAGTCTGGAAGAAAAAGGCATCCTTATATTAAGGAGAGTATGAGAAAAAAGTCTTCAAAAGCACTTTTGAGTTGAAAAGAGCAACGGGAATACAATAACGCGTAGAATAAGAAGAAAATGTGTATTTTGAGACGAATAAATACTTCACAGCTCAATGGAGTAAATCCTCAAACTCTCGCTTCAAATCACCAAGGGAAGGCAAAAATCAATAAAAACTAAGAAAACACGCATAAGACAGCACAAAAACGCTAACTACATTGCAACTAGAAGATTATGGTGAAGTTTACAAACCATTCAAACAGTTCATAAAATAATTTCTAAAAACTTTATTTAAAAACAAAATTAAATAATAAAATTCGGTGTTTATCAAGCGATTTTATTTTGAAAGAATAAGAAGTTAAATTTGAAATCTGATTCGCAGTAGAAAAAACACGGAGAACATGTAAAATCAGTATCTTGAAATCAATGTCGCAGCAAAGGATCAAACAGCTACATAATTATATGAGCACGCAAATGCTCCGTGAAGGAAACAATCCATAAAGTGAAAGGAATCGCTTACAGCCAGGTACTATTAAGCACCAATAAGACCGCAAAACGAATGTAGGTAGTTCCATGTCGTGCGATGCATCTAAGAGGCATCCGGAGTGCCGCATGAATAAACTTTAAATGCAGCAGGACACAAAACGCCGACTTTTTGGAAACTATTCAAAATCGATAAACCTTGTCGATTTTTCGACCGGTAGAAAAACACCGCGGACAACAATGGAGACATTTGGGGAAGGCTTCAACGAGTCTAACGAAGTTTCACTTAGGACAGACACAGAAGTGCGTGTAAATTAGCTAGAGCAGTAATTGGGAACGTTTGAAGTCGCACGCAATGAAGCATCTTGGGGTGGCCGCCGAAAAAAAACCCAGACAATCCAAACATTGTTTGCCGTTGTTGAACGGAGGCAGGGCAACAGAATGTACTTGCGTAGGTGCCTTGAGCCTTTGGTGCGGCTCTAATGTTAAAAGCTCATTGTGCACGTGGGTGACGACCGCCAAGAGCTTTTGGTGCTCATGTACCCGCATACAAAATCAATACAAGCCACTCAATGTGGCAGGGCTTTACCACTGGCGAACGTTGAGACGTCAACCCTATCTTGCGCGGATTATATTATATGAATATCCTTCAAATGCTGAGACGACGAGAGTGACGCGCGAATTGAAAAAGCGCGCATTTCGTTCGACTGAAGCAGGGAAATTAAGTACTAAATCTGGGTCAAAGGATATATTGCATGACATCAATCATCGTGCTTCCATCGGAATGCTTGAGTACTTGCCAGTATAGCAACAACTTAGAGTCGCTAATGGATGAAGTGGGGGTGATGATTGCGATTCGATGCATTAAAATTTAAAAGTGTTTTTTTTTTTTATTAAGGTCGGTGTTGTTCCAAGTGCGCTAAGTGTATGTTATTAAGTATGTATTATACTTAATACAAAAATATTTTATGGCAAGGAAGAGCAAATTCTTTTGTGGCATTCTAGCGATAACCATAAACATTCATTATGTTTGTCTTCAATGTTTATTCAATCAAATTTACGCATGCTCGTTTAGAAATCCTCAATGAATGTGAAGTCATTCAGCGCTGTGCCAATAAAGAGTTTGTTATCAAAAGTATGAAAACTTATAGAACAAATAGAATGAAAAAGTTGTTAATTTAATTTTTCAATGATTTGAGAATTTGAAACGAAAAAACAGTACTTAACATGTTGCAACGTACTTCTTTTTAAAAATAAACATTGCTTAAAAAATGCGTTACTAAAAGCAATTTCATTAAAACAAATGTGGTTGAAACCAATCTTCAGGCGACATGATGACAGATCCATGACATGAGCTAACTTAATTAATTTTTAAAAAATTCCGTGCGTTTTGGTCCTTTGGGTAAATAAATTGATAATACCCAAACATATCATAAAACATATTTTTCTTGGCCCGCTTGGAATTTTGGAAACATTCCAATTTTGTTTTGTTGTTTGAGGTTTTTTTTTATACATTTGCCACCCACCCGCCACTTTCATTACGGAGTTGTGAGCGCGTTGGCTATGTTTATTGATGGAGGTATCGATTTTTAGCGTGTTCTTTTCTACTTCTTATACATGCTTTCTATGCCATATAACATTTTTCATAGAAAGCTTCAACCTTTGTTGTCAGAATGTCAAGCTTTCTAAGTGCCTAAGCATTTTTGTGCAAAAGTACACGATCAAGAATTTTGCGCACCATATGTGCTGTTTGCTTTGCTTGGTACCGCATGACATGCGAAAAACGACCAAATCGACATGTGAAAAACAGTTGCCCGACAATGCAAAAGCGTCGGACTTTGAATAAACAAAAAGCTGAGTCATGGTGTGGAAAGGGTATTCCCAGGATTTGAAAGCTACAACTAGAAATGTTCTAAGCAAGATTTTTTTTTATTTTTAAAAAGTAAAAATTTTATTTAGGACCCTGAAAAGTTGGAAATTGTTGGAAATTGTGAATTAATTTTCCTTATGGAGGCGTTAATGTAAAGACCGAATTACTTTTCTGGCCATGGAGAGGAATACAAAGATTTCTATGTAGAAAAGGTCTTTCACGGACAAATGGTTTTACATATAGTTTTCGAGAACGAACCGAACAAATCTCTATGTCAGACGAGTGGTTGCTGGCCTAATTAAATCATGCAGCACGTGCAGCATCCGGTACTATGCCACCGGATCCCTTAAATGACTATACAATATTGAAAATCTCTAGTTTCAGCTACCACAACAATGCCGTCACAGGATGTGTTCGATTTCTTGTTTTATGGTGAAATAATATATGTTTTACGAGATTGAAACTGAAAGGAACAGTGGAAGCTAATCGTTGTGACGTTAATGAAATGTTGTGGTCAGTTTTATTAGGAAAACAACAAATTTATGTATAAAAGGTCAATGTACGGGGAAGGAGAAACACAGTAAATAATTTGTTACTGATTATAAAGGGAATTTATTTGAACCTTTTTTGTAAACCCTTGTAAAAGTTTTGTTTTGGGTTGTACATAAAACTACTCAAAGTTGTTATGTGGAAATTTTTGAAAAGTTTGCTTTATTTAAAGAACATTTTCAGAAGTTTTTACTCCAACAATATAGAAAAAGGATAAAGCAATTGATAATAAACAATTACAAAAGAATACGAGAAATTCAAGAAGTTTTTAAGTTTCAAAAATACTACGAAAATACTGCAACATTACATGAATGACCTTGACCTTTTTACGCGCGACCTAGCAAAACGGAGCACACCCCTACGACTATACAAGCCCATGTACATGAGTCGAGTACAAACGACTCGCGTAGTTTTGTTGTACAGCAATTAATACAGAAAAATAAAAAAAATTCGTCAGCGCCATGCGACAGACAGAAGACTCGACTATCGATTAAAGGCATTTGGCCGACTATCAAAAGCAACATTTTCGCCTTTGCTCGAAAATAATTTCATTCACTCTCTGCGTGAACCAAGATGGATTCGCCTCCTTCACAAGAGAATTGTTAGCCGGACCTTGTATATTATGTATACATATTATTTAATGTAAGTGCACGCGAACTAAGCGCGCGTATACCAACTTCCATATTGATTGGTTTGAGCTTCACGTTGCAGCAAAACAAATTACACAATAAATTAAGACGTCGATTCGTGTAGATTGAAGCCAACGAACCAGAAATAAACCCCAGAAGGCAGTCGATCGAGTGAATGGGTCGAATTTATGTCGCTGAAGACACCAAACAATAAAGAAACAACAATAGAAAGTGTGAGATCGTTCACAGAAAATTATCACCAAAGAATTATTGATTGAGCTATGTTTTATTTAAATACGTAGTCCACCTTGCCAAAGCTTCACGAACTTTTAACGTTTGTAAGTACAATTGACACGCACCTCCAATAAGAAATGTTATTTTATGAAGTGAATAATAAAGAAATTACAAGAAGATTAGCCGCCGAAACAACAGAAAGAATAATTTATAAATAATTATCACGAAGTGCCTAACCCCCACAAATAAATAGAATCGAAAATAGACAAATGAGTCGCTGTGGATTCTTAGGGAGCCCTTCTTTGAGTACATTTAAAGCGGAGAAAGTATTTACAACAACAAAAGATTTAAAAAAACCCACAAAGGGACGTCCTCTGCGGCAAAACGCAGTTTAATCGATTAAATTCCAGATTTGGGAAATCGTGGCTTCTGACAAACTGGAGCACACATAAACTGTCTCCCTCTCTTCTACATCCAACTATATACACATTTATATACTTCTGTTTTGTTTTATATTCATTTATAACAACACGCACAACACTTAAATGTTACAGCAAAAACGTTCAAACGGAATAAACTTAAACAGCGATTAATTGTCGGCCGGGAAAAAGGGTTGAGAATTGAATTTAACTTTTCATCACAAATAAAATTGTCTGTAGTTTTGTTGTGTGTTCGAGTAACGTCACGCCAGACAACCATCACCTGAGAGTGTTCATCTCAAACTGAAGCACAAGTCTTAAATGCGGGGAAAATGCCCAACGCAGCAGCAGCCAGCGCAATTCGCTCTTGGTAAATGATTTTTATAAAAGCGTCGCAGAGCGGCGCCCATCGAACGCTTTTTGGCGAGAGAGAGCTTTTTCGTTTATTCACAACATTGTACAAGTGTACAACTCTGCAAAATATATAAATTAAGTGAATGAATTGTGTGAAGAGTAATACATCTAGCCAATAAAGGACTTATTCTGAGAAAGCTTACTGAATCGATTAGCGTGGCAAGGAAGCGAAAGCTTTGCTCTTCGTTCAATGGCTTCCACAAACACCTACAGCTCAAAGTGTGTAATTGTTTTAAGCAATAATCCGCTTAGTGGTAGATTAATGTTTTATCAATTGTACCAAATTTATTTTGCATGAATGATTGAAAAGTTTTTCTTAAAAAAAAAAAAACATCCCCTTAAAGTTAAGTACAACACGACAGGGTGGCACTTTGTCTCACTGTCACCATCATCAATGCAATTTATTACCGTCTTGTCAAACTAGTCACTTTGATTACAGTTATTAAATGGTGGAACACACGTGAACGAAATTTGAGTTCAGTGTACTTATAGGTATATATTAGCACGCCATGGCAGCCAGATTACATTAATATATTATAATTAATTTAACGACACGGATTTGTAGAAGGCGAAAGTGTAATTAAGGAGGCAACGTGATTTATTCAAAAGTCAATGATTTTTTCAAATGGCAAAAAGTTATTCATTTCGCATTTATTTTAATAAAACTCAATTTTTGGACTTGGGCAATTTGGGTTAGGTTATGTTTTTTGTAATATGACCTTGAAAAGTTCAGCAGACTTTTTTGTCTTTTCGTGACTTTTACTAAACCAAAGGATGTTTATTTAATAAGCTAAACACAAAGACCTAATCAACCCCTACCCTGTCATCCACTTTCATGAATAATGTACGATAGTCTGAAACACAAACTTGAAACTCATCGCGACAAGCAAGTGTTTGTACAGTTTTAAGTGATAAGCAAGCACACGGATACGAATGTTTATTTAGCGGCCGATTACAAGCGACTTTGCTTGCACATTTGTTTATGTCGAAGCTACCGTGTGCAACTAATGCGTTTTTTGCATATGCTACTGCCGTACAGAAAATTTACAATATTACATTGATTTTGGCGGAAAACAGAACATATACAGAACGGCAGTCGTGCATATTTGAATGCATGACAGGTAAATTGTTATAGTGAGACATTTCAGTTATTTGTGCACAATTTAGCTCCGGTCGAAGTCGCGGAAGTCAGAGAAGACAACTTCGACATCGCGACACTTTGCCCTAAATATAACCACATCGCCATTATACAATACAATTATATTTTTATGCTTGTGTTTAACATACACATAATTAGTTGGAATGAAATTTAAAAGTAGTTCAACTGTTCAAATGTTTATTTTATTTTGAGTGGAATTGTATGATAAAGAAAGCCAACGCCAGGTGGTTTTACTTGGATGAGATTTCTGAATATTTCTAATAAAATTATTTCATAAATTAAATGTGCTTCAATAAAAATTTAAGATAAATTTGTATATGATGTTCAATCAACATGAATTTTCTAGAAAACGATTGGCCACATTGCATGGGAAACATTAATCTGTCATAAAGAAAATTTTTTAAAGTCGTTCACACTTGATTTTTTGATAATTCTGAACCAAGATAAGGCTTGGGTTTTTTTGAAATTTGTCGTGAAATATCATAACGTACAGGTATAGAGAGGTTAATAAACCTCGTGAAATTATTACATTGTAATCACCAGTTACAGAAAAAAATGGGCACATAATTTCAACGCCAAACTCAAAATCAAAGAAAGCCCACGTCATGTTTTCAATGAAGCGGCAAAGAAACGCATGCCGCGTGTCATCTTATGCCTGGCGATGCGTGAAAAACGACCAAAGTCTCTAAACATTTACATACCAGCAGCACCATGTTGTGAGTAAAAAAAAAAAACTGTAATTCCTATTGCACTTCCATTCAGGTGGGCCTAGAATTGTCCACAGGAGATTGCCCAACAAAGTAATTTGTTAAACCATCGAAGCACCGAAGTCAACTGGTGCCGTGCGCTCGTCTAGTGTCCCCGCGAATCTCTAATCACATACGCACACCACCTTGCCGCACGACCGAAGTTCTCTTATCTTGGCAAAAAGCCCATATGCTTCAGCAAACTAAATCATTAATCGTGTATGATTCACTTGGTAGCTACTCAGCAATATGCTGAATTTACACTAGAAAAGTCGCGCGATTCGTGAGCAACAACATTGAAAACTGCGGTTGTCAGTTTGAGCGCGGCGCGGGACAGCCGAACAGAACAATTGATGAGACTAGCAGCCGGCTGATTGTCTGCTGGGAAACCATTCACCGAACGCCTTTGTGACCAGTACAGGGACCATTAAACATTTATGGCGCGCGCTTCATGTGTGCGACATTCTCCGTGTACGCATTGACATTTTTACGTAAAGTCTAATCTACCCCGTGAGCATTACAAAGTTTTGTAATTACACGCGGAAGATGTGAGTGGTGAGCTTCTTGAATATTTTAGAAGTTCATTCATTTCCGGAGCAATTCATAATTCCCAAGGCGTTTCCCAGTAATGAATTGGGAACATTGTTCTAAATATATAATCAAAAGCCAATTGTTGTGCAAGCAATCTTTATGTGAAATTGCATAATTGCCGTCCACATGGAATAATCTACGATTGCGTACTTTTGTTTTGCTGCGGCTCCCATACATGTGAGGCTATTTCAAGCCACCAATAAGCAGGATTAATCCAATATTTAGTATTAAAAGCAAACACAAGCTGAAACTGATAATGACGCATACGAAAATAACACACACGCGTATGTTTGTTTAATAATTGTACAACGTGTTGATTTTTATACAAATCTATAAGCTCTATTTACAAGCAATTCCGTTTTTTTATGTGTGAGAAAATCAATGAGTAGGATATCAATTATTATAAGTCATGACTTATGACATTTGAATCACTTCAATTGAATTAGTATTGATTAGTTTTTTTTTAAATTGAAGTTTTTCAAGGTTTCTTCTGATACCATCAAACTTCAGAAATAAACTGTTTACTTAAATTATTTCAAATACGAATATATTAAGATTCAACATTCAGAAAATATTTGACTGAATTTAACCTGTATAGTTAAAATTTATAAACAATATTTGGCATTTTGCAAAACACCATATTCGCAAATATTTATACAGAAAAAAATGAATAAAAAACACAAAACAAGACTTTTATAAACATATTTTGGTAAATGAATGGATTCACATAAAAAAAAACAATACTTAATGGGACATTTGTTTGTGGTTGTGAATCGCGATACTGCCAGTGGCTGGTGGCATGTACATAAAGCATAAAGTCATATAAATAATACACCCAAGAATGGGAAGAAGATTAAAAATGTAGAAACAGCTCATGTAGATTTGATTGATTTCCGTGCATTACCTGAATGTACATTCGGAAAAGAAAATTCAAGGCACAAAAAGGACATGCAATATAAAAAGTAACAAAATAAACATGAATAACGAGCGTCATCAATTTTGCTTTTGAATACAGGTTAAGGATCAGAACATGGCAATGGCAATAGTGTCAATGCACGATATACAGTCCTTAGTTGGGAATTAAACATTAAATAAACCAAATGATGATAAAATCAATGGAAATTATGGTTTGAGATTAATAAAAAAATTGTTAGGTTAAGTTTTTCGATTAAACAAGGCGACCTAAGACAGGATAATTTAATAAAAATATTACACAATTTTAAATTACAATGATCATTCATTTACTTTGAATAATTTATCATTTCCTTAAATGTCTACGTTATGTAAGTAATTGCTTTTGTCCATTATGAAAGTAAAGAATTCTTCAAAAGGATTAAAAATTTGTCAACAAAAAAGACACATAAAAATGAATTTCACAGGAGAAACCGCAAAAGTACAAACATAAACATCAGCATTAAACAAAGACACAAAAGTAGGCTAAATGCCATAATAACAACGACAATAAACAATATTCAAAGAGAAATACACCTCGTCAGACTTAATGAATTGTTTAAAATATGCATAATTAAACAGTTTTTCCATAATTAAACTGAAAACAAATTGCCACCATCCTACGCACCTCCATAACGCCACATTTTAGGCATTTTATGCTCCGACCCACATCTTTGCATGAATTCAAGACTTGAGTTCTTTGTGGCAATTACAATTGAGTGGCCCACGTATACTCGAGAATCTGTTGGCTCTTATCTTATCGCCTCTAGAAAAGTAGACTCGTTATCGTATTCGTGTGCGACTTACAGTCACTCGCTTATCATGCCTAATGCAAGCGACTTCAAACCTCAAGTGTCATAGTCATACTCATAATTCAATTCAGCAAACCGATTTCGGTTGGAGCTCACATTAAATGTGTCATGACGGGGGGAATCTCCCAATTATGGGACAATTGAGACACACAAAAGGGTGGAACGCGCTCCACATGAATTGACTCATGATTCGGACAACTACCACTCAGTGCTAACCGCTCAATTAGCGCTAACACCGCGATGATATCAGCATTGAGCAGCAATTAGAAGAAATGATGAACTAGCCGTGGAACAAATTAAAATTTGTTCTTCGGAAGCATAATTTATGTACAGAGAATTGGCTCATGACACTTTGTTTGGTTTAATGTAAATTACTTCGTCTATTGCAAAGATTCAAATACGATTTTAGTGTTGACTCAAATGCAAAATATTTGTTTTCATAATGCCCAAAACACTAAGTTTTTACTCATTATTAAGCAAAACAATTAATTTCATCAAGCTTAAAGACAAGAAAATACCAAATACAATAGCATAAGCAATATGTTTTTAACCAACATAAACATAAATAGTTTCGGAACAAATATTTCACATCAAAATACTACTTTCGTTTTGGCTTGAATGAGAACGCGCAGTAAGTTTGTGTGTCATGATGTCATCCTTTTATAGATTCAAAACGATTCAAACGTATTTTTTGTTGCAAAAAAGATGATCAATTGTGTGACACTTAAGACCAACGATTCTGCTTTTAATTTTTCAAATAAGTTAATCAAATTTGATTTGGAAAAGAACATAAGTTTTGGTTATTGTTTAAATTTGACCGTCTAGCTTGTAATTGAAATGCATCATAAAAATCCCAAATTATCAACATTTTTGCAAAATTGGCTCCGGTTGATGCGTCACCGTATCAATGTGGTTAGACAGTTGATTTTTTAGTATCTACTAGATCAACCAGAACCAATTCATGAACGGAATGCGGTTGAAGTTAATCAGCGTGTAATAATGAGTCGTTAGTGGAGATAACAGAACATTTAAAACTTAAAGCATCTATAAAATATTTTGTTTCATTTGAGCGACTTAAATGATGTCAAGCCACTTAAATATACAGAATTATTGTTTTGCCAATCATTTCATTTGATTGTTTTGTTTACAACATGTAATAATGGTGTTTTTACTCAAATAAATTGAATAAAATCATTACAAGCACTCGAGGCTACTTAAGAGAATTCCCACACATTGTCAGACGTCACAGCACTTAGTTTCCTAAAGGATGGGTAATTTCATAAGCATATAATTAAACATTTATGTACATTACCATTAAATACATGATTTTGCTGCTTAGTTAGATCAATCTACGGACTTTTCTTGGATTCACTTCACTGTCTGCAGAACATTTTTTTTTTTATTTCAGCAGCAGACTCCTCTAGGCAACTTCGTTTAATTACCACAATTACTTGTGAACACCCACATTTTCACGCCCAACTACACCATGAGTTTAGGAATTACTTAAAGACAAACCTAATCTATTCGCACTGATATTTGGCCCAAATAAAGATCTGCAGACACATTTCTTTCAAATCCGAAATAGCCGAGACTGCCAATGAAACCACAAAAACTTCAGCTATGTCAGAATTCGCGCCGCCTAACGGAACGTCAGAAATCAGCCCATGCGCACTAGAGCGCGCTCATCATTCGCATAGGAATTTCTTGGGCATATGGTACATATATTTCTGACGTCTTTTGTCAAAACGCGCGCGTGCGGTGCGCAGCTTTTACTACAAGCAAACAATTGGGGGAGCGACACATCGCCTATTTACATTGGAATTCCCTCACACGACTTTAATCGTCATCCTCATGGGCCTTAAAATGTCATTTAATATAGAGGCATAGACAAACAACAAAATATGTGAAGCGTCACCGCGACCAGACGTGAGGATGTTAATAATTAACGCCACTGAAGTGGAGCCAGTACTCACCGTTATCACGCCATCCTTTATCGTTTTCTTGCGTAGTATCACCATGCCGATTTGTTTCTTGGGAAGCTTCTTCGGCATGGTAGGTGGCACTGCACTGACGGCGGCAGGAACACAGCTGGCTGCCTTCTCTGCCGGTCCAGTTCCGTTAATTGATTGGTTGGACTTTGTCGGCAGCAAAACCAAAGTATAAACAAAAGCTCTAGAGGAATGATAAGTTCACAAGGCGATGAATAATCCCGGCGCACTAGGCTAGGATGTCGACGACTACCCAGAATAAAGTAAAGCGACGCATGAAGGCCACAACTGACGCTGCTTTAATTAATTTTGTTGCTCACTTCACTACTTGTTGGGCCCATCTAGTTTTGGGCAGGCTAACGTCTCATGGAGCCATTTTCTGGCTATTTTTTCTGGTCTAGCTTGAATTGTTACTGTATCACTAATGAACACAACTACTTTGGTAACTGTACTGCAAACTTTTAATAACAAAATGCAATTGGCGAGAATTGCACAAGTTTGGCCTTCTATCGACTATTTTAACAATCACTTTCTTGCCGCTCCGATTGCTTTAATCAGTATACGTTTGAGCCAAACCGTCTTTTTCTCACACGTCACTTACTTGATCTTTCGTTAGGATTTTTATCTAATTTATTTATTTGCTATTTACGCTAAAATTTAATCGTATTATTATTTTAAGATAAAAAATAAGTAGAGTTGTTCCGAACTGACATTATGATATTTGTACATTATATATGAATCTAAAGTGCCTTTATATTATTTTTGCCCCTTCTTAAGTCAGTGGCATGCACTTCGAAAAATTTATAGTTCATTTCTTATCGATGTAAATAAATATGTGAATTGTTTTTAATTCTGGATTTGATTAAATTTGATTACGACTTCTATTACATTATTTCATTTTTTGTAGAAAATTTAAACTCAATAACAATTTTAAAAGTTCGCAGTCGTATAGACTCGGGTATTTTTATATTGCTTGTGTAAGAATTTTCGATATTGAATATTTTATTCTATGTATGCTTTCTTTAGAGGGATAGATTAATTACAAATTGAAAATATGTTTTTTTCTGGAGCCATTTAGCGATACAGTAATTTGCGCAATCAAAATGATTACATTTCAAATCAGTAAATTATGATTCAAATAATTATTTATATAATGAACGGTGATTTCAGCTTCCAAACGTTTTAAAAAGAAGTAAAAAAAAAGAATAATAGCTTTTTCTTACAATCGCACAATAAGTTTTTGTTATCTATATAACATTCATAACAGTCGAAAATACGGGTTTTTAGATTTTAATCGACAAATACTGTCAGGTATATATATGTCTAACCGATATATATATGTCATCGATTAGTTCTAATTGACAGCTGTCATACACATTGGGCTCCTCCTCGCAGAATACCGCATTCATTTTAAAACACGTGTGCGGCAAATTCGGCGGACATTCTTTATTATTCCAGATTCGTTGACCGAGCTGTTTCTTTGATACCACGTGAAAATTAAATTTTAATTGTACTGTAAAATGGGTAAACCAGCAATGAAAAAAGACACAAAAATCGTCAAAAACAAAGAAACCACATTACTGGAAAAGAAGCCAACACAAAATGGCAAGGCAAAAAATAAAATCGCCCAGAAAGCTGCACCAGCGGTCGTGAAGGCAGCCCAAAAAGCGAAGCCTGTGATTGTGGCTGAGCAGAAAAAGAAGCCAGAAAACGGTGCTGGCGATAAAAAGAAGGGTAAGAAGGAACAGAAGGAGGCAGTTGCAGCCCAAGTGAAAATTGTGAAGCCTTTAGAGGTTAAGAAAAATGCCAAGAAGACTGATAAGGCAGTCGTTGAAAAGAAGGGCAAAAAAGAATTCGAGCAAGATCCAGTAAAGGCAGCAGCTATCAAGGCGGCCAAAAAGGCGAAGAAAGCTAGTAAGAAGAAAGTAAAGGTGCCAACTACTACCCCGAAATTGGATGAGAATGAAGAGAAGTCAGTTTCGGCATTCCCAGAGGATCTATTCTCGACAACTTTTTCCAAAGCGAACATCACAAAGGTGGTGAAAAATACTCGCGAAGCTTCTAAGAAGAAGTCGGCGGAGAAAAAGACGCTCTTTGACGAAGATGCCAAGTACAATCTGCAAATTACTTGCTTCAAAATACCACGTGTTCCCCGCCGTACAGCAAAATTGTAAGTTAATTTTGTTACATTCTTAAGAATTTTGTTGTAATATAAGATTTTTTGCAGAGAATTGGTGCATTCATTGGTGGGCGCAGATGACGATGTATGTTTGATTACACCGGACCTGCAACGCGGTCGTAAGGCCGATTCCGAGCCAACCGTTCAACACTACGAGGAGCTGCTGCGCAAAAAAGGCGTCACTTGTATCAGGAAAATATTGCCATTCGGCCAGCTACGCAATGAATACGAATCGTATGAGACTAAACGCAAATTGTGTGATACTTATGACAAATTCTTGGCCGACAAACGCGTTGTCAAACACGCAAATAGCGCACTGGGCAAAATCTTCGCTAGGAAGTGCAAGAATGCAATCGTTTGTGATTTGGATTCAGATAATCTTAAGGAAAATTTGGATAAGGCATTTAAGAAAGTTAGCTACAAGAAGGTGAACAACGGTGTTATGACGTCCCTGGCAGTGGGTACGCACAAGATGAGTGTATCCGACATTGCTGAAAACATTCTGGGAATTATCCGCAGTGTAAGCGTATTCTATCCAGGCGGTGCTGACAACGTCAAGAATATTTATCTTCGAACGGCTGACACCAGCGGCATTTCTTTGCCATTGTTTATCAGTTTGAGTAAGTTTTCTGTTATTAAAATACTTTAAATCATCCATACTAATTTCCCAATTTTTTTGATCATAACAGATGCGCCTCCAAAGGCAGTTCCAGTAGAAACAGGACCAAAACAAAAGTTGATCGCCAAACAACAGGAGAAGGCTGAGCGTTTGTTAAAGAAGTTTGAATTGAAGAAGAACGCGACAATTGTCAAAAAAGCAGCAGTGGTTCCAACCAAGAAGTCGATGGATGAAACTGCCACTTCCATTGAGGATGATGATGATGACGACGATGAGGAGGACGAATCTGCAGAAGATATTGACACAACAATGAACACCACAGCGTCACTAGGTGACAGTGATGATGACGAGGAGGAGGAGGATGATGATGAAGAGGACGACGAAGATGATGAAGATGATGATGATGACGAAGATGTTTCATCAGAAGAAGAAGTGCCAGTTGTTGTAGCTAAGAAACCGGTTAAGAATAACAATGCTAAGAAGGCACCCCAACCTCCCGCAAAGGTTCAAAAACAAGCACAACAGAATAATAAGGCACAGAACGGTAAAGCACAGAAACGTCAAATACCGGCCGTTCCCGCTAATAAGTCTAATGCTAAGAAATCTAAGAAATAAATGAATGTATTCTTTATTTAACTTTTATTATCAATAAATTGAACTTTTATTAAACGCAATTTTCCATTCTTTGTATTGTTTTCCCACGAGGGAGGTCGTTCATCTTCGCTAGGTCCAACGCTATCGAAACAACTTATTAGTTATGGATCAACGATTTCGACTCTGTGGCATTTTGGTTGAAATTCTTGTCGAAGCAATATTGGATTAAAACGGTACTGATAATTTTTAATTAATACCGGTCATGGGAAGGTAAATCTTGTGACACTATGAATCTTCAAATCATATTACAGATGAAAGTAAAATTACAAGTATTTAAAGCCACAGAACCCATAAAGAAAGTTCTTAATAATTTCCGCATGAATACTCACGCACAAAAGTTCTTTTCCGTTGATGCCATGACTTCCCGACCCGAAATCTTATAATTTCGTATAAAAACACCTGCCATTTGAGCCTACACCTCCAGTATTCAACGAAAAGTTCTACCAGTAAGACATGATTCGACTAAGTGCTCAGTTAATCAGTTGTGTTCTCTTTATCGGTGCAGTATCTTCCAGTGAACAGACACAACAAAACAATGTCGTGCTCTCCTCAGTGTATGACGCGATGAAGGAGAATGTGGACCGCAGAAGCGATATGGACATGCGTGGAAAACGTAATTTGCTACAAAAACGCGGATTCTACGACACTGACCAATATCAGTCCCATGAAGAGTATGAATTCTAATGGTAAATAACTTGATTTGTTGGTTAATTTTATTGACATTCTCTAGTTGGCCAGCAGAGTCATACAACAAAAAGTCTGGTGAATTGGTGTGCAACACAGAACACGACGACCACGGTCGGCAGCAAACTATCGAGATTTCATCGCAAGTGACGCCGTACTTGTCGGGATTCGTAAGATTTGCACTTTCTGCTTTGGGATTTTTGGTGCTGCTGAAAGGAGTTCTGATACCATTAAAAATTCTTCTGGGAATTAAAGCAGCCGCCACTGCGAATAGCCTGATGTTGGCCACGATGTTCTATAGGTATTTCAACAAGCGCAGTAAATTTAGTTCGCTGCGTAATCGAGATCGCAGGGATGAAGCCCGCAGTTTAGATGGAAGTCAGGATGGAGATGGTCGAGAATTGAGAAGCGTTTTAAAATACGTTGCTCAAAGCAATAAAACGTGGTAGATGTTACTGATGTTACTCTATTGACTGATTTAAAATAAATTGTCATAAAAATAAAAAGAAAACGTTTTACATATGGGTATTTTATCCAGTTCTTATAGCAATATTTAATAAGTTTAGTTGACAATCAACGATTACCTCAAGAGATAACGGCTGGTCTGCCTATGCAGGATTTGCAGGATTTATGAATTGCATATTGCTATATGATTTGTTAATGTAATAATAGGTTTTGGAAACTCAATTTACTAAAACAAAAACAGTTGTACAAAACTTTTAGATCTTAATTTTATCATATAATTTGTGCATTCGAGTTTTGTTATATTTTATTTATTTATTTTAATAATTTTAAATTTAATGTATTCTAAATTTTGTTGTCAACTATAATTATAGCAGACTTATACATTTTCTACATTAAAAATCTCGAAAAAATCGAATCAAATTGTAGATTTATGTATATTCGAAACAACATTTTGAAACGGAGCAGGACAAAAACCACAATCCCATACGACAAAAAGAGACAATGCCCAACTGCCAGACGCAATGGAATGTCAAATTGGGGGAATGTACATGATGAAAAAGGGAAAAAGTAAAATGTACTCAAGTCTCAAACCAGCAGTGTTTCTCCGAGTGTTAAGTTGAGCGTGAGATCCGCGTTCAAGGAGCACTGCCTCCACCGAAAACAAAAGACGACAGCAGTTTACAGTTCCGCGGTACGTGGGTAGTGAGTGGATTGCGTTGGAATTCGCGAATTTTGTGTGTGTATTAGCGTTAACAAGACGTTTAAGTTAAGTGTTCTATTAATAAGAAACAGCAAAAAAATAAACTAAAGAAAAATCTGATTCGTGTCAAAAGTGAATGCACATAATTGAATCCATCCCGACTAAGAAATCGGCACAGCATCCACCAATTGCATCCATAGCTACCATCTTTGGACCTGCACACCAGTAAACCGCAGTCTACTTGAGTACGTCTTATCTTTTGTTATTATTTTGTGTTCAAAGTGTCGAACGTTTTATCTTATATTTTGAAAAACTTAAGATATGATCGTCACACATGTGACGTCATGATTGTGTAAACACTGAAAGTTTTAAACGAATTTACATAAATCTGTAATTAAACTGTGTAGTTGCAATTGCTGAGCATCTGGTGTGAGGGTCGATCTTCGGGTATACGGGGCATGGAGATTGAGTGCTGATTTAAGCCAACATGTGTGCGGCGTGGATGGCTGTGAGTGTGTTAATTAGTGGGAATATATGCGAGCGCTACTTTTGGAGGACTTTGGTCGCATATGTGATTTTATTGCGTTGTATTGTTGACCATAGGCGCTAGTTGGTCTCCGTTCTTTATTGGAGGGACTAAATCTCATTGTTGCAGGGAAACTAGTTTTTCTAGAATCCTGATCCGGTATTTTATGCCTACAATAAACTGATAAACTGCATCAAGTTCGGTTAGTTCCTTCAACCTATATAAGTTATGTTAATCAGGCGATAATCGATCCTCAAATGTTTTGTTTTGTTTTTATTTTTACAACCGGTTCTTAAATTTTTTTTTCCGTGTTGTGACTCATATTAAAAATGTACAAAAAATTAAAAATTAAGTGAATCAACTGATTCGATGAGTAATATAATGTTTTGAACTTGTTATCACAACTGGCCTTAAAGTTAATGCAATTTGTAAGATAGGTTTTGAAATGACTTAGAGACCATGAACTGAAATCATTTTCAATGCGATCATTTGTATGATGTCTGAAATTCTTAATTTAGTTTAATTTTTTTTGAAATTTCAAATTGGAGTTGATCCCCTTCAATAAACGACCAGCATATTCCATGGAATTCAGAATTTCTCAAACTTGCAGTAAGACATGACAAATATACAACGCCAAGAATACCACACAACGGAAAATCTAACATCTCCCCAGTCACAAACAAAGATCCTTACAAACACCACATAAATGAAGATAAAGATTCAATTTAAAGAAACTATTTACATGCGCCCCAGTCTTGCTGTCTTCAACCGTTTGTACGCCTGGCCTATCTCTCACAATAACAATAATAAGCGTAATGCTGGCAGACAGTCGGTTCCATCTTATAAGTCGAAACGATGAAAGTAGACTTTCTTATTGTTTTACTTCAACAGAGGCAGCGTCTCTCTCATAAAGGTAAAAAGAAGGTCAAAAGTCATTCACATTGCGTTCGTGCGCTATCTTAATCAGTGTCAATATGCAGCAAGTGCATCTCCCTTGTGTGTCAGTGGTTCGTTCGTGAACTGCATTTCTTCATATAAAATGCATCATCAGTTTTTAAGTTACGTGCACTCGAGACGGAGATTGCATTTTGGTGAGAAATCGGGAGTTCAATGGCGCAGGTCAAGGCATTGACTGCGACGGTTGACATTGCGAGCTAGCAGATGCTAAACTGTATTTAGAGATTAAAAAAGGCATCTTTAAATGGCATATTAAAGATGTTGGTTCGTATCTTGATCAAATCTTATAAAATTTCTTCTTTTTCTTCTTAAACTACTTGCAAGATTTAATTTACCATTCAAATAATAATTAAGAAAGGCAATTTAATTAATTACCACAAATCAAAGATTATCTAACTCCCTGACTAAAACTTATCATAAATCCGAAATACAATGCACAATTTCCATTTAAATCAGTAAAAAAACATTTAATCATTTGGCCTTGAGC
>JANSTS010006465.1:0-20247 GCA_026546915.1 Sylvicola fuscatus | reverse complement strand
ATATACTTCCCAAGATCGTTTTTTTGAAAAAAAATGTTCGATCTTTGTGGGACGTGTATAACTAAATATCAACATGAATAATTAAAAAAATCAATTGTTTGTTGTTTTACAATATTAAAAAAAATTCTTTAAAATAAAATAGTTTTTGAATCCATATTTTCGTTTAATTATCGAGTAATTAAGCAATATAATAACCAACTGAATTTTGATTTTTTTTTCAATGTCATTCTAATCAAAATCAAATCTAGAAATATAAAATAGTGATCATGCAAACTATGAAAAGCATAGTCTGTCTCTATATTTTTCAAACATGCTTTAGAACGGCTAAAACATTTTTTAATGGGGCTAGTTTGTCTAGGGTATAAGAGAAGGTTTTTGTATTTTGGAAAAACCCTCTGGAAAAGTCTGTATATTGAAAAAAAAACAGCAGACTGCACAACAAAACAAATAGAATTCGTTGAACTTATTTCAATCAAGTGACCAATTTTTAGTTGTGCTTTGTTTTTTCCTATATTATTTCATTGTTTTATTATCACTCTGAAGATTATTTGAAGAGTTTAAATTCGGGCGGGACGAAGTTTGTTTGCGAGAAAAATCAAAAACGTTAATATTTTTGGCGTTGTTCTAACGATTGATCTTGAAAACAATTTATTATTTGTCTTAAGGAAATACCAATATACTACATAATAAAATTTGGTTTTAATTAATTCACCCGTTTGCGAGTTATAATGCCAAGAAAGACAAATTTCAGTTGTTAAAAAAAAAATTTATTTACTTTAACTTTAACAAAAAAAATTAAAAACACCGTTTTTAGTTAATGTGCTCCTCTACCACATACTAAAATTTGGTTAAGTTTGATCAAGCCGTTTAGTAGCTATGGCCCTAACGTACGTACGGACGTACATACGTACGCACATACATTTTTCGATTCACAAATATTTTTTCTTGACCACTTTTTTGGGATCAGGGGGTGTCAAAACGTGTTTCCTCATCATTAATTTTTTTGTCAAAATCCTTGGATAACAAGAGTACTTACCTATCTACCCCATATCGTTTTTTTTTTTTTTTTTGAAAAAAAAAATTCCGATCTGGTTGGACCGTATATAACTAACAATTTTAAAAAATGTGTCAAGGTCAATACATAACTTTTCAAGTTCAAATACCGATTTGTTTTTTCTATCTTTTGAGCCGTTAACTTTTTAGCACATATTTCTTCTTCGCCTTAATAAGACCAACAACTTTGCTGTACACGTCAAAGTCCAATAAAAATTCCTTTAAGATCAAAAACCGGTTATTGAAAGAAAAACTCGATTTTTTTGTTTATATAAAGAGGTTTTGCTCTGCAATACATAAAACGTTTTTTTTGATAATTATTTCTTCTACATTATTAAAGGTCTTATTTAGACTAAGAACTTTCCTGAATGTGCCAAGCTCAAAGAACTTCAGGTCAAAAAACAATATTGATTTGAAATATTACATTTTGGTTAAATTCCTTTGCTGACGGACTTGAGATGTTGTACGTATATAACAATTGCGCCGGCCGTGTTTTTTTTTCATTTTTTTGTTGAAGACAAAAAGTATGAAACTGTACTATAAGCAGACGAAATAGATTATAATATATACATACATATATAATAATAATTTTTCCATGCAAAGAACTAACTATAGATCACAACCAAGTTTACCACAAAGATATGTCGTTTGAAAAACATATCAACATTTAGGCATATGTACTAGAATTACTGAAAACTCTCGATTATTGGCGGGACGAAGTCCGCTAGTTGTTGATCAAGGTTGAGTGACCTTAAAAATCAATATTTTGTTGGGTTAAGAATATATATATAAAACATATATTAAAGTAATTTAAAATTAAAATATTTAAATTTTGTAACTTGGCAAAATTTCGCGTCAAAATATTCAATAATGTTTGAGAAAACATTCTCCAGATTACATCTGACTTCTGGCTATTCAGCAAACTTAAAAGACCGTCCGGGGAAACCGTTTTGGCTAAATTCAAAGGATAAAAGGCGAATCGCGGAAGCCTCTGCAGACCATTCCGAAGGAGGACTTTTCCATGTGTTACGATGACTGAAACATTTGTTGGTATTGAAGCAGAAGGATACTATTTTGAAGATAATGAAATAGATTTAGATCTATCAATAACGATTTTGAAAATATAATAAAATTCACCCATCAATTTAATCACAATAGTATATAAAATAAAAACGCGTTTTGTTCAAATAATGGTCAAGCTGGCTTTTGTTGTGTTGCCATATTCTACTTGAATTACTTATGAACTGAGCTGTGACTTTTTAAGTGGCCATTATATACACTTACTGTATATATAAATTTCTCTGCAGCGCAGCAGAGTAGAATGCAGACAAGGATGCTGCGGCGACAACATAAACGTCCAAGTTGTTGTTGGGTGTCCGGAAACATGAAACATTTTGTCGGCCAATCCAATTTTAGTTGTCCACTTTGATGCTAGGACACCGACACAGAGCCTGTGATTTGCGGCGTTAATCCTCATAATCATCCGGA
The DNA here is from genome assembly GCA_026546915.1 of Sylvicola fuscatus. Classification (NCBI taxonomy): domain Eukaryota; kingdom Metazoa; phylum Arthropoda; class Insecta; order Diptera; family Anisopodidae; genus Sylvicola; species Sylvicola fuscatus. Next base: position 17,706 of record JANSTS010006465.1, on the reverse strand, counting down.
AAAAGCTTTACTGTCTGTTAGTGGCTATATTTGTTTTTAATTTTTAAATTGGACTATCAAGGATGGAAAAATGATAATGTATTAATTTTGGTATAATCTATCCAAACCTGAAGGACCAGAAGAACTGAAAAGATTTATACCAATTACGGCTGATTGGTTCATTTAAATAATTTGGATGTGTTTTTATTAATAAATTTATTTTTGTTAGACTTTAATCACGGATATGACAATTACAACTTTAAATTTTTTTACTAAGTTTATATACAAAGTTCTTGTATTAGTTCTTTAAATAAAGAAGCGATTTAAAAGTCAGTGGTTCTTCTTTGTGGATTTTTATTTGTATTGTTTTTTGTTGGGACAAATGTGGTTGGAGTCTCTTAATGATTCATTTTCTAACTACATTCTTAAAATAGCTAACAAATTTAGTACTCTTTTCATTCACGTTCCTTCGAGGAAAGAATTCGCTGTTAAATGTAAAAGCACGCTCTCGTTTTTTTACTTCTTGCCCCACATTCAAATCCCGACCTTCTACGTTAATCATATAATAAATTAATTTAACATCGTTGGTTACAAAATTTTTCTATGAATTATATTAATATGTATTCGCATTGTTTTATTGCTCTTGCTTTTCTATTTATTGTTATCGAAAAATGTCTATTAGTCTCTATAATATATATTTAAAAATTTATTTATGGTACATAATTCATCAATACTTTTAATTTGTTTAAAAGTGTATCACAAAAAGTGCTCTAGACTTGATTTATCTTTTTGTTAAGTAATACTTTCTGTCGTAAAATTCGTTACTTATGCTTTTCATATTTAATATGTATTTAGAGTCCTTTAAAATCATCACTTACAAGTTAAAAAATAATTTGTTTGTTTAGTTCTAATATTAATTTCATTCAATGAATTCGCTGCTTTCCAAATATATTAAAATAATTTAAACAAAACGCAATTGATATTAATGGACGTTTGAGTGATGAAAAATGTGTGGGAACGACGGAACAATAATAAATAATGTTAAGTAGTTGTAGGTGAGTTTCTACATTAAACAATAAACCTCTGTAAGATTTTCATGAACAAGCATTAATCTGATAATTCTAAGTAGTTTTAGATTTGACATGAGATCGCCATATTAAATGTCTGGAATGTCTGTGAAATTAATATTATGACACAAAACTAGAATGCTCATATTAATTACATGCCCAATAATGGCATCTTTTATTAAGCGTGCATTTCCATATACTCGTCTGCTTCGCCTGAAAAATAAAGACGACACACCGGACTAGCAATAACTAGCAGTTAGACTATTTACTTTACATAATGGATGTTTCTTAAAGCTTTTTCAAGTATTCTTTTGTATTTGTATATTTTAATGTGAACAATGTTTAGGTATTAAATAATAACCGGCAGTGGTTGTTTCTAACCAATGTAAAAATGAATTGATTATTTTTGTTCCAAAAAGTAATGCTAATAATTCCTGTTTTGTGTCGAAGCACAGCCACGAAAACATTAATTACAGAATCATACTATTTATACAAATAAAACAGAAAATGGATATAGTATGACAATATCGCTAAGAAGCTTTATTCTGGTAAATGTATAAAAGACGAAAATTTGCTAGTAGAGTAATAAAATAAATAAATTTTTGACAGCCTTTCGGTTGTTCGTTTTTAATATTGCCTCCCTTTTTAAAACTCCTTACAAATCCCCCTATATTCGTCGTCATTTTTGATTCAATTGTTTTTTTTTTGTCAACTATTTACATAACGCACAATTTACAAAAGCCACTCTAATTACATTTTACATTTGAAATTAACAACTTGCAACAAATCACAGCATTACCAGTTTGCGTCCATTTCATGCATTTTCACAATTTTCTTCGTCGTCTATCAAAAATACTAGAACTGTTAATTCAAACAGAAAATATACATTTAAAAAAACATGAATATTAAAAAAAAAACTGCAAAATGTCGTATGAATTTAAATTACACATGAAACACAAACAAAAACAGAATTGAAACCCAACAATTGAACATCTAAAAAGAAGTCGCCTTCAGCTTCCCTACTCTCTTCTGCAATAGTTTACAAACAGTTGATTTTGCGGTGGAGCATGGGTTAAGAACTGTTCTTTATGGGGCCAGATGACAACGAGCTGCTACTAACCCCCGAATCGCTGGATTTTTCGCTAAGCGCGCCGCCTCTTGATAGCGTGTCATCACCAATACCTCCACCGAGCAGCCCTTTCTTGGCGACACGCGTCACACCTTTTGGAGGACACTTTTCGTCTTTCTGTCGACGTGCGCTTTCAACACGCTTCATAATTTCGCTGGAGCACTGCGCTACCACATCGTCCAGGCTATTGGTTTCGTCGGAGGGAACACTTTGATTTGTTTGATTGCTGGGCACTGGCGAGCCCTCATAGCAACCCGAGTCACGTGGAAAATGTCGTCGGCCGAATGGCGAAGAGCCGTGCCTATTGTTTATATGGTTGAGTCGGGTTTCATCATTTTCTGAACTTGACCCAGCGATTTCTCCGTCTGAGCCTAAGAAATTAATAAAGCCAAATTGAAGTATGGACATATTACAAATCCTAGACCGATTTCCTACTGCAAAGAAAGTGCAAATCAAAAATACTTACAGTCAATGTCATGCAACAGCTGCACCGCTGTGAGAAGTTTCGCTCGGTGATCATTATTAACTATGCCTAGGTAGTCCAGGTCCGCTGGTTCAAGTTCTTTAAAGAGTTCTAGATCTTCGTAGCTAGGAATAAAACAAAAAAAGTAATTAAAATTGATGTGGAATGCAATCGATTTAATGTTGACGCTTGTTCTTCAATTACATACCCATTTAGAACAAATACGGAAGTATATTCTTTTAAACCGATTCGCAGTAAAAGCTCTTCCACGGTCGCCGGTCCACTGTTCATTGAGCCACGGCTCATCGATTTGTTATTGACTTTAATGCGTTGTTCCGGCATTACTTCGACATTAATAAATTTAAAATGACCTAATCGACCATGGCATCGTCCCTTCCAAATTCCAGAAGCGTTCATCGACAACACGTCGATAAAATCACCCTTCTGTTCGAGCAAACAAAAACAAATCCCATTAAGATATTATATGCAATTCCAGAAACTCACTGATGTTGTTTATTCATTCTAATCACCAAAAGTAAATCGTGTGAACAAGCGTAACAAAAAAAAATTAAATTACCTTAAACCGCAATGCCTCCTTATCGTACGGATTGGGTAAACTATCTACAAGGGCTTTTGCTCTACAAATAGGCGCTAGTGTTGTTCTATCATCAGTCGATATTGAGCTATGCGGACTACCAGAACGAACTAGCGCTTGTGTACCTAAAGTGAAGTAACAAGAAATAAAGATTTCCGATATCAAGACGTGCTTCTTTACTGCATTCCATTCAACTTATATGTTCCAATACACTCAACAACAACAAAAACGTACTTGATCCAGAAGCGCTTGGTAAACTCTCCACCGAACTGGCCGAGCAAGCAAAAGCTTGATCACTCATGCTGCCGTGATCTGTGTTTTCCTGTGATTGACTGAATTCCCGCGAAATGTCTTTCTGCGCAATAAAGTTTCGATTGTTTTCATGGTGGAACGTAACAATGTCCTTCGGTCGCATCTCGCCAGACTGAAAATAAATCAAATTAAAGTAGGTGAATTGGTCCTTTGGAACAATTGATAATGAAAAGAAATGCTGTTTTATTTCACCCACCACAACCTGTTTTGCAATTATAATTGTCGCTGCTGTAGAAGCAGTCATTTAAACAAAATCAAAGTTAAGCATTTCCTTATCGCGCTCACTAGCAGTCTGACAGTAAAATTTAATTTATTCGTTTTGAGAATTAAGATGCCTTTGCACACCTAAAAGGCTATCGCCCTCCTCCGCACTAAGTGCGAAAATCCATTCCAACACTCATTCAACATCATCACGGCGCAATGACATTGGAAAGAAATTGAGTATCAAAAAAGGAAAAGGTACAATTTTTCTGCAAATGTTTTTTTTTACTTTTGTGTTTTATACTAAAAGACAGGCATTTTTTTGTTGGCTTTTTGCAGCCAAAACTCTTTTATTATATTAGCAAAAGCGACGACATGTTTTGTTCTGTGTGGTAAATAAAAACTGCTAGTGGTGTGGAGTATTTATTTTTCTTTCTACTCGCCCGAACCATAAACATGTGTTCGATGTTCAACGTTTGAAAAGTAACTCATGAGTGAACTTACCTGATGGACTGTTACTTTTTGGCTGATTGTGGCAGGTTTATGAAGTCCGTTGCGTTTGTTGGCCATCGCGGTAATCACTCCATGAGCAGCGGTCAATTCGTCCTCGTAATCAGAAGATGGACTAGGTGAGAGCGAGGGTGATTGTCCTATGCCACCGCTTAGTGTTCGGTATCGAGCTGAGCAGTTATTTGTGCCAATCTAAGGAAATAGACAAAAAAACATTTACCGAATTACTTAATTTATAGATATCTATATTTTCTAACATCTCTATATGAAATAAGATATACATATTATTAAACAATATTCGCGTGTTTTCATGGCGTACTATAAACTTTAGCTGGCATACTTGTTGGTTAAGTTAAAGTCAAAAACTTTTTTTTTGGTACATCGTCTTTGTATGAATTTTAATGATGAATAACTCGCGAACGATTCGATAAATTAAAACCAAATTTTATTTTTTGATTAATTTTTTAGGCAAACAATTGATTTATTAACATTTTTCGTTTTTTTTTTAATTCGTTGAAGAAATTTATTTAGCATATTTAATAATCTCAGTATGTGGTATTTAGTTGTGTTTAAGCTAAGTAATTTCAATTGCACGGATAACAAAAAATATATAAAGTATATTTATTACTCGAGAACGGGTAGATTAGTTTAAACCGAATTTCAATAAGTGGTATTTTGACCCGTAGGGATGTGGTGTGGCGTGTACTAAACCGATTAAGTACATAAATTAATGCGTTTAACATATTTTGTCACTCACCGAAACAGTACTTAGTCTTGATGCGACGCTTTGTAAATCAGAGACCGATCCAGCGTAGTCTCCACTCTCCCGATCGTGAGATCTGAAACGTACAAACAATAATTAAATTAATTACTTAATTGTCAGAGGAATTTATAGGGCAATCCCTTAATTTGAATTAATCGAGAATGGCTCGCAGGTTGTGTTTCTGCAGAGCACATGTGTGCAGCGTGTCAGTGTGCCCTTATGCATATATGTATGTATGAGCTATAAATCAAGAGTTTTGTTTTCAGCAGAATTTATTACAATAATAAAGTATTAGATAATTCGGCTTTGGGTCTTTGTTTTAGTTTTATTTTATTTAATTTTCGTTTGTAAATATTTATGTGTTAAACTTCTAGAATGCAATGCAGACTGTGTCAATCTTATAGATTTTGCAATGTTTTTAGTTTTTTTTTACAATTCGACAGCTATTTACGACTTCGAAATTCGAAGTCGCGTAGTGTTAACAAGTAGCCGATGTTTAGGCCAATGTTTATCTTTTATGTACATTTTTTATTCAAATATAATAATATGTACATATACAAAAAGGGAAGCATGTCATCATAAGGGCCAGGAATATATTTTAATCAAAACCCTGTCATCTTATTGAAAAGCTTCGTTTTATAGTGTCCTTGTCCGTTCCGTCGTTTGGGTGCGTGCATAATAGACGTAAATATTGGGACCCAAGTCCATGGGGTTTTACTCGTCTCGATATCTACATAACATGAACCGTATAACACAAAATCATAAACAGAGATGAAAAAGCCTACTTACAGATGGAAAAATGACGATTTTTATTTACTTTCCCAGTTGACGGCATTGGATCTCATCTCGAACAGATCTTAATATTTTTACGACGCATCATAAAGTGCACTCAATTTTACTGTTTCTGAAATGTTTTCAGTTTATTTAACATTTAAATTATTTGTGAGACAGGATGAATGCCAATGTTAGGGCGTACACGAGTTTATGAGGTATTAGATTTGAATTGCCAACGATTACCAAAAACTTTTTATCTCATGGACAGCGCCGTCGTAAGGCGGTAATATCAGAAATTTTGACAAAAATTCTAATAATTGCAGTAACAAGTTTTGGTCCCAACTTTAATAGTTGCATTAGGTTTCCTCTGAATTAAATAAGTGAATATATTTTTAAATTTTTTTTTTTTTTTTTGATAATAGTTTATTTCAAGTCGCCATTTTATAAAAAAATGTAGTGGTATATAATAGTATTTAGTAAAATTGAATAATATTATTAGAATCAAATTTTGTAGATACATATTTAAACAAGCCATTTTAGCAATACCCCAAGTTGCTGGCATGAATGTCTTCATTTTTTATAACAATATCTTTGGGGCAATAATTGATGTAAACTAATTTATTAAGCATAACATAATACTAAGAATGGGAGACAGTATCTAACTGACATTGTTAATTTGTTTTCGAATGACTTGGTTGCTACTTTAATATGCAGATCTCTGCACAATATGATTTATTAATTTGATCATAAACTCGAGATGATGTTTAAATATTTCAAAGCAATAATATACAAAGATGTGCACTGTAGTTGTTATATTTATATTCTCCGAGGTAAGAGAAAAGTTCGCACAAAATAAAATTCACTTACGGCCCGGCCGGGCGCGGCGCAACCCCCAAGCAGTGAGAGTTGGGGCATTGTTGGGTGAATAACATAAGAAAACGCGGCACAATTCCAAGTACACAAAGACACAAAGCGAATATGCCGGCATCTAATTAAACTCTTGAAAAACTTTTTGTTGGGTCCATATACCATATAGATATAAGCCAATCCCAAAATGCGCACTGCGTTCACGGAGAAACTATGAATTTCGCATGAGGAAATATTAAAAAAGTTTTACTTATGTTAGCATGGGGAATAGTAAAAGATATTCAAAATACAGATATCATGAAACAACATCCCATGCAGTTGATTGTTTGACCAATAAAGAAAGAGTTTGAATACGTTTGTGGCAAGCATTTCTTGACCAAAGTAGTTTCAAAAAAGAAGCTAAACCAACTTTATATAGAGGAATGTACAACTTACCGGGCATGAGTTAATGGAATTATTGTTGGCGGATTGGGTGGCTGTTGCGGCACGATAAGCCCACGTCGAGTCGGTCCACGTTGCGCCAGCGAAATATCCCCAGCTGATCGCAGTGATATGACTGCTCCCTCCTTTGGTTGTGTAGTAAAGCACACGCGGCCACCCTGTTAGAAATTTAAGAGCAAAACGGTTAATGCACGTCGAACTTGTATCTCGTAATTACTATGCGAATGCAAGATTTAGCTTTAAAGAAGTTTGACAGACGAGAGTTTTCGGAACAAGCGCATAGAGCAATGAAAGCACAGGTGGAAGCATTATCCATTTCGGCATATTAAAACAGACGCTACAGCTGCCCCCTCTAACGGCGTAGAAGCGAGCCAACCGCCCTCAACCTTGGAACTTTTGCCACACCAAAAATATATGACTACATAAAATAAACTCGTAAAAACAAGGCGAATGGTTTTATACAAATGTCAGAAGGTAGGAACATGGTAGTATGGAATATTGTATATCCTACATTGCACGAGCGCACACTGCGCAGGGGTGGTTCGTACTATACATAGGTATGCAAGAACATTCAACCCCTAGGGAGATTTCTTGATTTTACTTTGTGCGGAGGATTCTTTTGCTCTCAGTCCACTGTTTGCTCTGCATTAGCTCTTCTGGCACATCGCATCATACAAGCGCAAATCCAACACCCACACCCTGTTTCAATGTGCAGTGAACCCCACACCCATGCGCCCAGTCTCCCTAAAACCCTAACCGCCCGCGTTTTTACAAGTATATTATATGTATGTATATGTGTGTATGCATAAAATTTTATGGTATTTCTGTGGGGACACGGCGCACAGCACTACTTCGGCAATGTCGAAACTTTGAGGTTTGAGACATCCCAGGTTGTAGGGGTATACGCGGTGAATGCATATAGCTCTGACATTGCGTCGGGTGGCTGAGGTGGAATTTGGAAGGTTTTTATTTCATTTTATATGTCTCAGGATAAGCCTGTTAGAAAAGTTATTCCACTTATTTTCTAACCGTATTGTACTGTATTTGTGTGTACACATCACACATAGACGGGCGACTTGGGAGAACATACTAGGCTTTAGCTGCACACTGTGTACATGAGGGAAAGTATTTTAGGTAGATGGCGAAAGCGTTTAATGACGTGTTTCTAGCAGACGTAGATTGGGAATACAGATGAATAGCATAATATGCACTCTTGATTTATACAAATAACATTGTCATGTGCATGTGCGAGTATTTGTCTTCCCAAATTCCATTCCAACCCGACATAATATTTTTGCCACATACTTAGGCAGTAAGGAGCTGATTGACGTCTTTGTTTAGCCCAAATGCGGTTACGTTTGCATTTTACAAGGTGAGCGAAGTTGCTGTGACTAAAAATCGCAATTATGTTATACCTAAAAGTCTCTGGCGACTATACCGGACAGGAATTTAGCACCTTCTGGCATACATCATTTTCAGTTAAAGGATCAAAGGTCTCGAAATCCGTGAACAATTCTGTAAAATTTGAAAACAAAACGAACACCAAATTAAGTTGGTCATATCAGTCATGCCGCACCACCACAAGGCCCATTCCCCGACATCAGACACAAATAAATCGGAGCGCTCGAAAAACTTTTTCGTTGTTGCGTATACTTTTGGTGTCGCTTAAACTTTTGCCATTTGGATGGATAATTAAGTTTACATTTTTTTTGTGCTTCAAAGAAATAGAGAAATACTGTAACACTTATTAATATTCCATTAGATGTTGAACGGCGGGCATGTAGTGTGGTGGGACGAGCAAAAAATCCCTATGTCGCTATGTCTGTCATTGCAATGTACCGCGCTTTACATTTAGTTTGCCGACAATACCATTTCAGAGTCTATAATAAAGACAGTGGTGCTTGTCTTCTTTTTTAGTCGCAGATACGTAGATGACGAATATACTCTTTGTCACTCAATGGAACGTCTTCTGTTAATTGTATACCAAACCAAGCATACACCGAAATCAATCTAAATAATTTCTCATTCAATCTACGACAGGCTCATAATTATCTTTAATTTAATTATTGACTGTTGTTGGTGATGTACATATGTATCTACATATATTAGTCAATGGTATAGCAGACAGCAGAGTTCTCGAATCTTCAACGCCACTCCGTACGTTCAAAATTACGAAACGAATAAATCGAAGTGAGCAAATTGAGAATGTACATTTTAGGGTGGCTGCGAAAGTATATGCGATTTCATGGCAGCATATTACTTCCTTAAATTTAATTAAACATCAATTTTAAGAGCAATTGTCGTTCCCTACAATAATATTTGCTCACGTTCTAATGAAATTCCGCAAACCCTCAACTCTATACGTAGAAGTTTGCACAATGACAAAACTAGGAATGAATATTTAAATTTGGTTAACCGATAGCTGACTGTTGGCATGATTTTCACGTATTTTTTATCTAATCTTATGTTGGCATACCCCACACATGCCATAACAAACGATCTAGTTTAGCCATTACTTTAATTGCATTGAAAAGCACCAGTTTATTCCAGGTAAAATTGAGTCAATTGAGCTTAAAAGTCGTCAGCGTGCCTAAAATACCTAAAATGTAAACAATTAAACAGATTTAGGCGCCTTAACGCCTGATTAAAGTACTAAAGTTGCGCGTTGCATGGCCAAATATCCTACAAGCCTATATGATTTGAAAAATTTGGGCCAAAAAATGTCAAACTTAATACACGTTTGTCATAGGATTCGACAATTATATGCCCAAAATGTTTGCTACCCACACAGCAATATAGTACAAATCAACTGTCTCACAGTTCGGAGTTCACACGCATGACGTGTATCATGCTTTGGCTACGTAAATACTAGTAAATACATGCATGGGCATACAAGCATGGCGGACCATTGTGGAAAAAGCAAAAATAAATAAAGGGAAATTTTATGAATGCTACAAAACATAAAGAGGGTGCAAAAAAAGGGGTTGATGAAAAACATTTTTCTCTACATTTTCTCGTGTTCCACATAATTTTTTTGCCAAGTGCTATTCGGTTTCTATTTAGGGCTTCACATATTTTTGATGTTATGCTTGTCTTTTGATGGAATTCCTTTAATATTTGGTTTAACTTTCCAATCCTACCAACCCAACAACAAAAAACGGGTGCACTCGAACGGGTAAAGTGTGCGGCCGACCCGATCCATACGCACGTTAAACGTTGTGTGTGTGTGTGTGGGGAGTGGGGGGGGGGCACTGTTTTGAATTGGAATAAGTGTACCCAAATGACGTGTGCTGTTGAGTGATTACCAACTTGATCTCTCTGTTGTCAAGTTGAGAACGTTTTTTATTTGTTGCAGCCTGACAACGAGACGGTTAGCATTATGCCGGCTGTGACCTCAACACGGTTCATACGCTCGTTTGTTTTTTGACATGCCTGGGATTGGGCCCAGCCGCCCGTAACCGCATACAGTGCCGCGGAGAATTGTGTTTGTATATGATGTTAAGTTCAAAGGGACGAAATTGTGGTTGTCTTGTTAATATGGAATTACTTAAGACTTTTGGGATTTTACGAGTTAAACATACTTCTTTTTTTTTTACTTTAACTATTACAGCTATGGCAAACAGTATTAAAAGTTTTTTGTTGTAAATGTAAAAATGATTCATTCATTGAAGATATTAATTTTGTTTTATATATGAGTTCAACTTTTTTTTTAATTATAATACAGCAATTAAATTTTTATCATTCTAAACAACAGTAAAATTGTTGGAAATTTAAGATTTTTTAATAATATTACATTATAATTACTTTTCAAACTACAAGAACCGGTCGATTAATATTTAATATTTCTACCACGAATTATATGAGTGTAACGATTTTATGAATAGATACTTTTTCACGAACAACGATATGGTAAATTATATGTAGTTCGAATTTCGAAGAAAAAAATCTAAACTCGTTTTGATATGAACAAAAACTGCCTTAAGCCAATAGTAGACAGCATGTAACACAACACACTTAACATATATGTAGCTCTGATGTCACGAAAAACTGACACATATGGATTACATAATGGCACATGTGTTGCAAGTTATAAATTGTGCTAGTACATGGCATGTGTTTGAACCGAAAATTCACATATGCACATGTTGCTTTGGCATGTCAACATATTTCTGCATGCTTCTCATTTTGACTGATGATTTTCATTTAAATAGTATCGTTTATTCGTTCAGTTTATAATAAAATTAAAATTAAATGTCAACAAGAAAATGGGCTGCCGTTGCTTCTTTAGCCGCGTTTGTGAACGAATGTGAAAAAGATAAAAAAAAAAACAGAAAAGGAAAAAGTGATCCGAATTCGTAGAGTGTGGTCAAAGAATTGGATAAAATATCGTACTGAGGAAAATCTATGTTCTAAATTGTTGGTTGATTTGCGTGCCGAGGAGCCTGAAATATTTCGATATTTCCTTCGCATGAGTGTAACTTAATTTGATGAGCTACGGCAATTAGCGAGGCCGTACATTAAAAAAAGGATACAAACATGAGGCCATGCATTTCTCCACAAGGTCGCCTCATTTTAAAGTTGCGGTAAAAAATTAATTTATTCACAAAAAATTACATATTTAATATGAAAAAATCGAAAATCGAAAATCAAAATTGTTCGATACTCATATATTTAACTGAAGGGAATCTGTCCGTGTGATTGAGAATTTGCTACAAAATATATAGAGCGAAGCTAGATAATGTGTCATGTTACATGACGTGTACTATGGGCTTTTGTACACGACATGTAAAACGACTCATTTTTGCATGTGCTTGAGCGAAAGAGCACAACACAGCATGTTGCTGTTTTGACATCTTAAAAACACCAGAGTGATGTCAGAGCTACATATAAATGAGTCGTGTACATGCTGTCTACTATTGGCATTAAATATAAATAAATTAAAAAGGGTTTATTCGGGCAAAAATGTATAATCGTAGATTTATAAAACGTGAACAAAGAAAGCAAATGTTTAAATTTCTTTGAAATCCACTCTCAAGGAATCTCTTAAGAATATAATTGACTATATCCCTCTTTTGTTATTTTATCTCTTTTGAACCGTTTACTTTTTATTGCACATCAAAATGTGGGTAATATACCAAACTGCATTTTTAAGCACTATGCAATTCTGACCTTGAAGGAATTATCGTGTAACCTTAATGCCCACAATAATGTAGAAGACATAAGTGTCGAAAAGTCGACCGTTTAAAAGATATAAAAACAAAATCATTTGACCTTGAAAACTAAACTTTTTGACATTAGCATTTTTATAAAAAAAAACTTTTCCTAGTGAGTTCAACAATTACGTAGAATGTTATTACATCATAAAGTTATTAATTTCAGAGATATAGGCAAGTAAAAAAATTATTTTTTTTTTTTAAATTGTATTTTTACTATAGAAATACCCTTGCTTTTTATGGTAATACTTTTTCGCTGCTCTCCATGTCGCAATGTTTTTTTGAACTGCGCCGAAACGCGAACTATACATGTACGTCCCATCTCGCAAAGTGTCGGTGAACAAGCTCTAAAAAGTCGAAACAATATTCATATTTTGACAAGAGTGTTGTTCACTCCATCCATTTATTCATTATGCTCGCAAAAGCTTGTTTTTTATGTGAATCTTCCATGCTTTGAATGTGCTAAACAATGCGCAACCTTACATAATCGCACGACAAGCACGCCTAACATACTCGCAAGTCGCAACAAAGAGCTGTGGAACATGTAGCCAACCAGCCAGCACCAGACGAATAAATGCGCTTAGCGATTTAGCTCATCTTTAAATGTGTATCCAGCACGGAAGGTTTACAAGTACAATATACATGAAAAACGTTGTCGCAGCGGGCACGGGTGGTTGCTAAATCACCTTGCACGCTGCTTTCAGTATAGCGCCCATAATTGTGCATCGAGTCTGAGACACAGCATACATACATAAATGGAGCATAAGACTACAAAGGTGCTGCGAACTCATGCTGGGAAGACACACTTGCCACAGCTAGTCCCAGCTCTCAAATAAGAAATCGCACCGGAACCCGGCTCGTGTGTGTATGCGTCGCCTGTATCGTTCATACAGTATATATGGTATATGTATGTATAGTGTATACGCACGATTTATGAAGCCGGAGCCGGAGTCAAATGCTAGGGTCTTCTACAATTTGGCTCTCTCCGGTAAAACATTTAAAATAATTCGCTTACTTGTATCGTTGCCGCAGGGCCGGAATTTAAGCCAGACATAAGGAAATCATCGGGGTCACTTTCGTACGGTGGCTCGTCATACCAGTGCCCTTGATGTGGTCCACCCATCGTTCTTCTCGCCGTATCATCATACATGTAAGTATCGTCTGAAATACAAACAGAAGGAGTTTTTATATGCATTATATCATAAATTTTAAGAACGTGTAACGCAGGCTGCAATTTACTCCCCACCGATGACATGGAACTGATTTTCATTGAGGAAGGCCTATGTTCGCTTCATATTTGTTTCATTTCATCTGTAACGTTGACTAAATAGTGACTATACTGACTACTACATATCTTGAATTATAAATGACTATAACGAGGATTATTTTACACAATCGCACCGAAAAGCATGGTAGGTAATCAATGTGAGCGCTCACATACGAGTATATTGTATAATATGCACTTATTAAAACTTCCGGTCAGACGGGTAGCTAGCATATAGCGGGTTTTAATTACATCCTGCGCGAATGTGTTCTTCGATCTATATTTAATGACCCATTTATAATATTTACTGAGGATTTTTAGCAAAATAAAAAAAACACAATTATGCCCCAGACAAGATAACCATTTTAATTGCAATTAGTTTGTTCTTAAAGTCAATTTTAAATTGTGTCTGACACAATACGCACAAAACAGTTCACAAAACCCCCTTAAAAAATTGATACTAGTTGTGTATTTTATGGTTGAATAAGTTTAATAAGTTTTTGACCAAAAAATCATAATTATACAGAAACACGTTGCGACACCCCTTCAGTTCAAAGGGAGTCTGTGCATCCAAAAATATATGTCCGTAGCTCATTTAAGGCTTGACTAAACTTAACCAAATTTTTGTATATGATTTGAAGGACAAGTAATATTAATTTTTCTTTAAAATGGTTTTTGTGGTAAAGACAAAAACAAACGTTTTTCACATTTGTCACTTCTCATTGCTATAGTAACTTGCAAACGGATGTATTATTTAAATTTTGTTTTAAATAATACATAAATAATACTATAGTAACTTGCAAACGGATGTATTATTTAAAACAAAATTTAAATAAACGTTATTTTTTGATTTTTTTATGAGAAATAATTAATTTTTTTGACAGTTTCGATCATTGGAATGATGTAAATACAAAAAGTTTTCAAACACAAAAATAAAAACACAACTTTGTTAATATATAAATCAATTACACGTTTTTGGACATAAAAAACAGAGAAGATAGCATGTGACGTTATGGAGTTATAACCTAGAATCTTTAATGCAGCGATGGGCTGTTATTAAACACATCACGATTTAAATGTAAGCAAGAAAGCAAGTAAGTTATTGCAAAGTTTTTAGTGGATAAATAGCTTCCCACACACATAAAAATATGAGTAAATTTTCTCGAATTTTTTGGCAATGTTAATTGAAGATGAAAACACTTTTTTACTTTTAAGATTTACAGGCGAATTATGTTAATAGGAAAAGTAGATTAAACGACATGAAATGAAAGTAGCCATTTCGACATATTTAAATGTTTGTGTAATGGGTAACCCGTTGGAGTAAACTGTATTCGTAAATTGTAGTAGGGGTAGTTTTAATGCGCGTTTTTTGGCGGCATGTATTTGCCAGATATTTGAAAAATCAAATTACGTAGAACAGACCGATTTATGAGATCACATTTATACACACATGAAATCAGCATGCGGTTTTATTAGTGTAATGCTGAAATGAAGGTATATAAGAAAGTGTACACCATACAGACACTATGGGCAACTTGGTATGAAAATGTAATCTTGAGGGAAATCAATAAGCGGGCGCAGGTGGAGTAGAATGGCGATGCCATACTATATGTGTAGAACTATAGGTCAATGGGTGTGAAAGCGTCGTTCCTTCATAAAAACACAGGCGCAGTATCAGATCCTTAGTAGATTTTTCAAATTAGTGTACTTAAGTTGGCTTGTTTGTTTGATAGGAGCTCGTCAATAATATTGGTATTTTATTGTAATCATTGTACTATGCTTCTGCAGTAGTTAAGTTTTTATATGTTTCTTTCCGTTTGTAGCATCAAAATGAGTAGGACAAAAATCTGTCAATTCATTGTCCGTTAGCAGCAAATAACGAATTAGCACGGCAATGTGGCACACTCGTATATGGACTCTGAAAATTAGGATTGAACGGAAAACGGGATATTTCAAATTTTCTACCAATAATCTTTAATAAAAAATATTTTTTCATTTTTGTCTTTGTTTGCCTCAAAACTCGCGACCTACTGGAACCAAATTTTAAATACTACAATTTTATATTTCTAAGGTCATTTTCAAGGTGACGAAAACTAATTTAGGTCCAAAAAATGTTGTATTTATTTTTAAAACAGGGTTTGTTTTGCTACCCATAAAACAGATTAGATTTTTTTTATTTTTGCTGATTTTAATTCCCTTGTACGTATATAAACTATTGCGACAGATGATGGAGAAACACGTTTTTACACCGCTTGATTCCAAATAGTTGACAGGGAATCATCTGTATGTCTGTTTGTTTGTTTGGAACACGAATATAACGGTTAAACCAATCGTTGCCAAATTTTTAGGAGTATTTTTTCCCGAGGTCACTGTCAAATAATTGACAAAAAAACTAGGTCTTAATTTATACTTATTATAAACAACTTTGGTTCACGCATCTTTTGAAGTATTGGGCATATTTGAAATCTCAGCAGTACAAATTTTATACACAGATTGCCTGAAAACATTGATTTTTTATGATTTTACAATGTTTGTACTAAAAAATACAAACATTTGCACAGAATATGACAGGTCAAATGGAATTTTTTTGAAAATCATCGGTTTTTATATTAGCTCCTAAAACTTGATTTTTAGAATTTACATACGTATTCTACCCAATTGCATGTCAAGGTCCTAAAAGGTCAAACAACTAATGAACACATGCTCGGTTCATGTCTGTGAATCGTTGATCTTTGCTAATGCCACAAATTCAGTTTACACTGTTTTTTACACTGTAAAATATGAACTGAAATTAACCGGTATTCACCCGCTTACATCAACGCCGGGCTTTCTGTTCGCAGAGCCGAGTCAAGTCGGCGTCAAACCATAACAAACGACCACAGTACATTAAGGTATCTTACGGTTTCACGTGTGAAATCTTGCGTTGGTTCTCTCTTCCACGTGTTTTTATAATTTTAGTCACATTATTTTTGTAAGAAATTTTAAAAGTTTTAAGTGAGCGGTAGCAGGTTTACGATAAAACTTGCAACATCAGGCAGGAAATTGCACGTGCATTTCAGTTGACTTATTTATTGCTGGTAACGAACTCACTCGGTGCGGCAGCTCCATTAGAGAATCCCTACTTCTTTAGATATATGACCAGTATTGTCTGCAATTTATTGCGCGCATATTGAAATTAATATGTGCAGTCGTCATTGCAATTGTCGTGAATTTAAGAACTTGTTTAAATTACTTTAAAATACTTTAAAATACTTTAAAATAATTTTATAATCATTCTAATTCATAAAATTACCTTGCTTAAATTACGCGTAATCACTGCAATGAGTGCGTTCTCGCTATTTGTGTACATCACTCGTTTTCCTATTGACTATGCTCGTATGCTGATAAAACATGCGGCAGTGAGATCCGGCGCAATAGTTATGTACGTACGCCTTAACAAGACCAACAACTTTGCTAAACCTGTCAAAGTCCAAAAAAATCTTTCAAAAAAACTCCTTTTTTTTAATTTAAAGAGGTTTTGTTTTAATTTAAAGAGGTTTTGCTCTGCTATACGTAAAACCGTTTTATTTGCGACAACTATTTCATCTACATTTATAAATAATTGTCGTAAAATAAACGGTTTTATGCTAATCTTTTTAAATCAACAACAAACAACAATTTTTCTGACAAAAATCGTTTTTTGACCTTGACATCTTCAGCAAAACTGTTGGTCTATTTAAGGCCTACAATAATATAAAAGAAATTATTGCTAAAAACTTACCGGTTCAAAAGATAGGAAAAACAAATCGGTATTCTGTTTGCTAAGGATTTCGAGATTTTAACATTTAAAAACAAACACAAGAACTGATCATAGCTCAACCTCAATTTGTTAAGACTAAATACGCGTAATTGATAAATAATTAACATATTTAAAAAAATGTGACCTTGAATAGAATAATTATTTGTCTTAAGGAACAACCAAATTACCACATATCAAATTTTGGTTCTAACTACTTCATCCGTTTGTGAATTATATGCGAAGAATGACGAGAAATGACAAATGATAAGAAGTTATGTTTTTTGCTTTAAAAAATCACGCGGCAGGGAGAGCCGGCGTAAGAGTTATATACGTCTAAATGCTACACCAAA
>JANSTS010006464.1:0-17345 GCA_026546915.1 Sylvicola fuscatus | reverse complement strand
AAATTCTAAAACATGGGTCCATGGGTGGACACACACTTACACACAAACACACACACACATTTCTGGCAAACTTACCCTCGTGGCAGTGTGGCTTTGTATGCGAACCACGCTGCCTCAACCTCCCACATTATGCTGATGAAATAACATTTTAATGAGGAAGGAGCCAGCCCCCAGTGGCCCCCTATTTTCGATTTAATTGTGCGGTGCTGCAGCCAATTCTAAATGTACGTTCGCCAGCATCAGCCAACAGCCAGCATACATTACACGTACAGTAATATGTAGCCACACTTGATTGTCATATGGAAACATGTATTCTTGCGAGGACGAAGATAGCACAACTTTCCAAGTGAAATGAGGATGCATTAAAATGGAAATTGGGGTGGTGGGGGTAGGTAGGGGGCTATATGCAGGTGAATTATTTTTCTCAGGAAAATAATAATTTTCCAATTTTCCACGCCAACGAATTTCATCATCGTCATCCTGCGAGCATATCGCCTTTAACGATATATACTTGTAATGCCAAGTCCCGGTATGCACGAAAGAAAATACTAGAACAACACATACTTGGGTTGGGCTGTGGTGTAAGTTCTTTGATTTAATGCAAAATGTTGAAAAGAATGCAAATCTTGAGAAGCAAGCAAACTCAGCTAAAAATTAATCCTACGCGAAATCTTACGAAATTTTTAAAGTTCTTTTGCCGCACATTTTGAAAACTTTTACATTTCATACGCGAATTCCGATGTAAGTTTTATGTGTGTGTTCGCGAAGCTTTAACTCCCTGCTCCAACTAAGTATATAAACTATTT
Organism: Sylvicola fuscatus; assembly: GCA_026546915.1. NCBI lineage: Eukaryota > Metazoa > Arthropoda > Insecta > Diptera > Anisopodidae > Sylvicola > Sylvicola fuscatus. The sequence continues at coordinate 16,539 of JANSTS010006464.1, read as the reverse complement.
TCAAATCATTTATTTACTGTAGTTATGTTACACGTATTATTTAAACAATCATTCACACGTACGAACGTGTTATGAGCACACACATGTACAAATTTTTGATAAATTGCACGCACATTGCGTTGAATTTAATCGCCTTAAAAAAAACACTTTGCTATGCTCACCGAATGGTAACTTACCAGCCACCAGCCAGCTCCAGTTCTGTGCCCATTCCCGCACACATTACACATATGCATGCATAGGCATCCGCCACACACATGTATACACATCATGGCATGACGCAATAAATATTTTTGTCAAAAATAAATCTACCCTCATATTTCGTCGAGATGTTGGGGTATATTTCATTTTATCCTCTGGGTAGTAGCTCATGTTGCAAACGCATCCCTGAGTATATCCACATATTATGTCTTGGCTCATGACCGCCAATCTATCTAATGCTATTAAGACATATGTTGTCCTTTTCGCTTATCTTATTCTTGCGTCTTTTTTTTATACTTTTTGGTTGCTTTGCCGGCTTAATAACTTTATTCAACCGCCCGGGCGATGTAGCCGACGCCGCGCTGGTTTGGGATGGGCGAGTGATGTTGCGGCTGTGACGCCTATATAAATGCTGAGGAGTTGGGAGAAAGTGGAGTTTGTAGCAAAAAGGCGGCAAATGAACGCTACGAAGAAACATGATACAAGTCATGTGTTGATCCGGCACGAACGACGAACAGTATTTGATACCATCATAAACATTGAAACATCAAAGAAATATCAACAAGATAAATTGATTCATATTTCTCCACTTGGATAAACTACACAACAAGACAGGCAAAACAGCGAGTAACTTTGTTTGATGTATCAACAATTTCTTCAGCAATGGGAGTAATTGATCTTCAAAGTTTTACACGAAATGTTCATTGCTTTCAAGTTTCAAGTCTTCTAAGCTTTCATAGATTTCGATGGTTTCTAGACACTTTGTAACATTAGAAAAAGAAAAGTTTTTTTTGTGTAAACTTTACATTTCTTGCAACTTGAATAATAAGTATAAAATTAATTGTTAAAAAAAAATCTATTAGGACTTTCACCAACTTTTCAAAACTATGTTTTTCACAGAACGACTTACATGACACATATTCCAACAAGTCAATCTTTTTTGTGACCAGCGAACCGTATGAAGCATAATTGCGTCATGTCATGCACCTAACTACATATATCAGATTATAACCATTTCTTCCACATTTTAAGCAACATGAATTTTACTGTTTTCCGACGATGGTGATGACGGCAATTGGATTGTGGTCTCCTCTATTTAATTTTGTATACTCTCATCTACTTCTATTTGTACCTCAAATAAATTAGTGTTTATACAACATTTTGCAATACTTCAAAAAACGATTACATTTTCTATAATGATTTCATATAATTTAATACGTATTTTATAATATCATAACAGAAGTATATGAATAACTAATACGAGCGCAATTTAAAACAATTTATTCGGAATGCAACAATGCAGTATTTTAATGCAAAATGTTCACATATTATATACATTTTACTTTGACTTCAATTTGCATAATCATCCAACAAAAGTTTACAAATCAATTAGAATATAGAGTGCATTTTAAATCAACGCATTGACGATAACAATTATGCAATTATTTTGTTGCTTATTCGGCATAATTGTGGAGTGATATCGGACTGCAATTGGGCACAGCAGTTAAGGGTGGTTTTCTGTTGTCAGTTCGAATGCAATGTTAACAGTTAAATGCAAATTTTTAATGAATTTCGCAATTAAATTTCGAGATGGATATTTTCGATAAAAGGGCACGCACACCTATCAAGTGGTTATCAGGGAGTGTCGAATTAAAAAGGACAAAGTGTCGCGTGACCATTACGAAATTGAGATTTCGCAAAAACGATAGCAAAAATAAAACACGCGGCAGGGAGAGATCGGACAATAGTTTATAAACGCACAACTATTAAGCCCGCAAATCTCTAAATTAAAATTACTATTTTTTTACACGAAGCAAAGAAACACTGAAAAATATCCAAAAAACAAACAACATATTTGTCCTTGAAAAGTTTAGTTAATGTCCAATAATTTTTACCATGAAGTTTAAGGGTTTCGAGATATAAACAGAGAGTTTAAACAATTTTTTTTATAAATGTCGTCTTAAATCACATAGCAAAATTTTATTTATTTTAGTCAAGTCGTTTAGGTGTCAAACGAACGTACGTACTGACAGATATTTTTTTCACGACCACTTTTTTGGTACAGGGGGTGTCAACTGTCAATACCTATTTCCTCATCATTCGTTTTTTTGTCAAAAAGTCTAATAACAAGAGTAGATATACTACCGCAATTGTTTTTTTTTTTTGAAGAAAAAAAATCCAATCTGCTGGGTACGTATATAAACTAAATAGATAAATGAAGAGACTTTTCCGAGTAATTATACATTTTCGCATTTTAATTTTAATTAACAACAGAACAGGCGCTAATTGATATTTGTAACCGTCCTTCTGGCATTTAGTCATCGAAAAGCAGTTTATTTCAAAGATGGCCGTAGCGAATCGCGATGCTTTGTGACGTGTTGACATTTAAAATATAATCGCGAAAATTGGTGCAAATAAATTTGCATCCTATCCACTTTAATGTGCTGACAAAAGAAAAACATGCCATTTTCATCGGCTGCTGAAAAATTTCCATTCGCCGCATGTGAATTTCTGTTGAAATAATAATGCAAATTAAAATGTGTTAGACGTGTTTGCCGTATATTTTCTGCGGGTAAGTTATACTGCTTTTCTTTGCGCCGCGCCGCATGTACACAACTCTTGTTGGTTGTTAAATATTCAAATATAACAACAATATTATGATGTGTTTAAATTTGTGGCTTCTTTTGCCTATAAAATTATGCTCCATAGACTCATGAGTGAAAATGCTAATTAACTCCCACACAGAGCATAAGTTTATGTAGACACTCCACTTCCACCCGCTTGGAACATTTTGTGAGTTGGTATTCGGTATGTGCTCAGATTTCAGACTATCCTTATACGAGTATAGCTGAAAATTGCTATAAAGAAAATCGAAACTTTTACAATAAAAATGTTAAGCAGTTTGTTTTCTTTTCTCTTTTTTTACATAGCCGGTGTTTTGTTTTTGTTTTATGTTTGTGTACGTTCGTTCCTATACATTGTGTTGGTTAATTTACGAACAATTTGCGCCCAATCATTCCACAATGGCGTCCGAAAAATGTATGTTTTAAAGTTTACGTTTGTAAACTTTTACTTGTTGGAATTCAGACAATTATTACTTTTCTTTTTCCAGGGAACATTAGTGGGGAAATTGCTCTCTCAATTATTGAATTAATTTTTTAAAGGGTTTACCAACAAACTTGCTTTTAACAAAATTGAGGGTAGTGGTTTCTGGTAAAGTAGACTTTTTGTCTTAAACAACTAACAATTGAATTGCATTTCATTTGCGAAAATATATTTCCAGTGATACTTCATACGAACCGTTATTTTACCGAATTTTTAGAACACCTATTCATAATATAATAAATTTAGAAATATTAGATGAAAGGTTTTGTTAGGTTATCAGTTATTAAAACATGTTTGTGGGGCGACTTTGAAGTCATCTTGCTTTTACATTAATATGTAAAAGAATAATTATTTTATGTTTATGCTTAGATTGAATCGTAAACAACATAAATTACAACATGTAAACAGAAAAAAAAAACTCGTGGGACATTTCTAAATTGCTTTTAGCTAAATACATAGTAGGAAAAACATGTTTATACGGTTTTAATGAGGAAAATATTGAATAAAACAACCTATGCATACGTTAAGTTTGTCATTTACCTACTTACGTTATGCAAGGGAATTTACACCCGAATTGCGAAATGTTGCACTTTCTTCTCAGTTTGCTTACAACAACAATTTATGTACAACCATCAACCCCCACTCGCAAAACTGCACAGGCATACATATACTCGTAGTAACTATACATATTCACATATATACGGAAAATTTGTGCAGCCACATACATTTTGCGAAAGTTGTCACTTTTCCAAATTGAAAATCATCTCGAAATTGGATGTGTGCTTGTGCATGGAATTGGAATAGTTTTGCACACGGAGATGAGCGATCGCTCATTTAAATGCATATTATGCCGAGATAAGGGTCGGAATTTGTGTAAGGGCGCATCACAAAATCTTGTCAAAAATATTCTGCAGCACAGCAAAACGTTAACTTTTATTTGCGCCATACACGACAAGTATTTTGCAGATTGCTGATGTAAATACATGATAAATAGTTATGTTCAGACGGGTACACATTTCGAAGATCTGCGCTTTTCGCATAAAACGACGAAATTCACGTGCGAACTAAATAATGCACGAAAGACGATATTCTAATGGTTGGCCCAAATATTGAACAACATACCGCGTCTCGATGAGCGTCTTTTGAATTTTCAAATCACACAAGGGCATTACGTTAAAGCTGTGCAATTTTGTGCCACAAAAATGTGCGTGGTTGCGTCGCGACGACTCGTCCGCGTATTTATTTTTGATTTATGCAAAAGCCAAAAAAAAATACGTTTCTTTGCCGACGACTTTAACTCCCAAGCCACCCCATACCCTTTTTATACTGATTTGAGCGGCGAAATTTGCGACTTCCTGCCTACTGATAATATTTGTTTGTGTGTGTGTGTGTGTGTGTATGTGACATGGGTGTTTTGGCGTTTATTCGTTTTGTATATTATGCGCGACTTCCAGAAAGCTCTTCCCCCCAGCGTACATCGAAGAACTTCAGACAACTTCTTCTCGAGTTGGCCTCAGTTGTTTGTCCTTGTTTACCTTTTAGCGGTGGAAATATTTAAAAAGCAACAGTTTGTGAAATATTCATGATGTTTTCGGTTGGTTGTAACTCATAACAGATAAGAAAGGAGTGGGAGGGGAAGCTTCAACTTTTCCGTAATGTGGGAGTAAAATAAATTTATTTAAAGCATCAATTTGATCTTCTTCGAATTATGTATCTTATGTTGATTTGTAAAATATATTCAGATATTTGAATCTAAATACTAACGAGAAATTGAAAAATACATATCCGCCGGCTATACGCTCCAAATAGAACAAAGAACTTTTCACCCTGTTGGACCAATTTCATATACGAAATTGGCGACTAATTAATGAACATTTTCAAACCCACCTCAAATTAGGGCACATAAACAGACTGATCGATCATACACGATTGATTTTTGAGCTATTCCACCCATCCAGCTCATTTGTTACGGTTTAAACGAAAGGGCGTGCATTCCATGTCGAAAGGTGGATCCGGGAACGAACAAATATATGCAAATACCAACCACATGTGAACGACTGAGGCTTCAGACAGGCATGCTGTTGTAGCCCATAAATTTAATGTCGCCAGCAAATTCATTCAATTTTATGCGTAGATGGATTCTTTTAGCCGCCAGCGACAATATTTATCAACTCGGTCCCACATAGCATTCGGCTTAATTAAATGAATTCATTTGAAGTAGGTTGCATTGAAAACATTTTTATGCTTTCCTATCTTCTGCCAGAATTTCACCGACCAGTTTATTGAGGAATTTTGTTGTTTTCAGTGCACATATTTCTTATTTACTCTAGTATTTAATTCCAATTTTGGATTTAATTTCATATTAAATATCAGCCGTTCAAATTTATATAATTTAAAAAAATTATTTTTTTAATATAATAATTTAAAATGTCAACTAACAAACATTTGCATAACATATGGTATATCAAGTTCAAACGAATTGATAAGCAAGCTCATACTATTTCTTATACAAAGCATTTTTGATTGAAACTGATAAGGTCAAGGTGTAAAAATATGAAAAAAAAACTACCAAGTTTCTGTGAGAAATACTTAGTACAAATAATCTGCCCTCCCTGCCCCGCGTTTTTCTATATTAATCAGTTTGTAATTTTGCATGTATGATTCTTTGTCGCAAATGTGTCACAAAAAAGTATACCAATTCATGTTATCTAAACAGCGTCACATAACGTCGCCCAATAAATGTTCATCACAGACTCATCCAATTAAATAAACATTGCGAAATAAGTTGGCGGCACAAGTCACAACCCTTATCAGCTATCTACCAATCTGACACTAGGTATCCACCGTCGGCTATTAGGGACAGCAATTAACTGAAGGCACATACACCAATTTGGACCCAAAACAATAAGCTGATAAGGATGAATGGCATACGGCTGAATCCGTTGAAACAAATTGCAGAATGTAGACGCGGGGATGTGTGCTTTTTGATTCTTGCCGTTTTATGCTAACCAGCTACCGAGCAACAATCACAATGCGCTTATCGGCCATCTGATTCCACGTAGTTAGTCTTCAATCTATGGCTATATATATGTACAAGAGGCATTTCAGTTTATGTAGAAAAGTCGGTGTCCGTGAGCCGTGGCGGCACATGAACACGGCCGCAAATGTCTGTTTGATCATAAAAATGAAAATATACTCTCAGAAGCGAGGCAAAAAAGCTGGCGCCCAACAAAGGAGCGAAGGGACACATATCAAATTATTGCCTGATCAGGGGAATCCCATTGGGACCAGTTATTGCATGTTTACGATGCTGTGTGGAGGTTGTGAAATAGCCCGGTGGCGTTTCAACCTTTGCCGGAATCAAGATGGAATATAAAGGGGCCTTGGCATTAAATGAATTGCAATAAAATGTCACTCTTCATTGTCTCCGGCATCCGTTTTGCCGAAGCGAATTCCGATTCGTTTGTTATGGTGTTTGCACGTCTATCTTAACGTCAGTGATGTGTGAAGAAAAAATTGGCTGTTTATCTATTTTCGCAACTAAAAGCTGATAAAACTTTAACTATTGGGGTAAATTGGCGTGTTTATTATATGTCAATGGTTTTGACAATAGCAGCGAAACAATTTGCTCTACAATTCAAAATTCTTGTTGTAACAAATCATTCATCATTTATGGTCAATGGTATTAATCTATATTAATTTAATGTGATCAAATCGTGAAGATTAAAAACAAATGTGATGATATTTCATCATATAAAACGATGTCTTTTGAGAACAAGATACAAGTTTCAATACCCACATCTCCATATTCGCTTTTACAAAACGATATTTGATGATGATCCTCTTAGAAATCCTTGAACATAAAAGTTTATTTGTCCAATGTACGATAAAAAATACGCTCACAAAAGAAACTCAGAAGTCGCAAGTGCCACCCACATCATAGCCATTGATTGATCAACTTTTCTAGTGGCATTTAAAAGATATTCTCTTCAATTACCGAATACTTACAATGTTGATATGATACCGAAAGCAATCAATCAGCGAAATAATACCATTCACTCGAAAAGAAGTAGACAAAATACACATTGAGGAGATTTTATTGATCTTTCTGCTTAAGTATAAATACACATTTTGCCTTCATCTTCAAATTAAGGCTAATTTGAAAGTCCACAACTCACAGCGCCAAAGAGATTATCTATTTGAGAATTATCCAGTTTTGTTTATTCAGTGGAAAATTACTAATCCAAGTTATGCGAGTCGAACAAAAATATGTCAATTGACAGGCGACGACAGCGCACAACAAAAGCAAATACGCGCCTACTTTGTAAAGCCGCCCGCTGCTAATCACTTCTAATGAAAACTTTCCAATACATTCGCGTACAACATTCAATTGTGGCGTAGACTTTCAGCCCTTTTGCGCCCTTATACCAATGAAGAATCATCCAATTTTTATTCATAACAAAGACGTTAGAGAGTATCGTATACTTTAGTAATTTGCCCACAACCCTCGCTGCTGCTGCTGTTTCTTGCGTTTTTCAAACCTATTGGGTATATATCTCCTCTTCAATTATGTTTTCTTCTGGTGAGTGATTTTCTTTATACCCTTTTGGGGGAGCCCTTTGCTGTGGCATCCCATCCCTTGTGGCCGATATACAGGCTAGGCGTATCAGGAAAATTGGAACACTTCAGAAGGGACGTTAAAGCTGCGTATCCATTACGATTTAAGATATTTGCGAGTGGCTTATGCATTACTTGTTTACTTTAATCGTTTTTAATTGAAAACTTAATGAAATTTTCTTGAAGAAGGTCTATTGGATTCATCTTGTCATGGTATTTCAATCGATTGAATGAATTTTGGAAGACATTTTTTGTATATGGTCTCTTCTTTATGCTAAACATTTTGATGTATTGTAATCTTTTAGTATACAAACGCTTTGGCTGCTTATTCATCTATGGGAAATTTGAATGCACCGCACATAAAGAGGGTTTGTGAGTGTCAGATAAGATAAGAATAATTCAGATATATAACACCATACAAATTCATAAATGTCTCATTTAATTTTACCCGTCTAGGAGCCCACATCACCCACCGACTCTGACACACTCTAAAATCATCATACAAAGTTCAACCCATTCAAGCCGATGATGTTTCATTCTTTCGCCCATATACTCCCTTGAACCACTCCCATTCACATTAACACGCTATCTACAACAACAACACCCCAATTCCACTTTCTCCTGCACTGATACGTGAGATAAAATAATAAACGTCCTCACCCTCAGTCAGTCGATACGTGTATATACATATAAGTACTAGTATATAAAGAGATATCGCATCTTTGTCGTTTATTGCCGATGCAAAGGGATGATGAAAATTATCGCAAAGATTCTCTAGCGAGTCATTAGTTACATCAATGTTTCATTCAAGACATTCAAGAACAAGTAAATTTTCCGTGCACGGCTCTCGATCGCATAACCCCTTAACCTAATATTTACGCGCGGCTAACTCATCCCACCAGATATGCCTGACAACCACATTCCATCGCATCCATACCGAATTTTTGCTATCAATTCAACCGGAATTTCGCTGGTGTGTTAAAGTCGACAGGCAGCATTCGAGGAGGCATTATTTGTAGCGAGGGTGCCTTTGGAGATTATTATAGAACATCGACGAGCCCAGCCGCGTCGCATCGCGAAACTTGGAGGAGGATGGTGAATTAAACCAGATCGGTGGCATAGTAGCGTGAGCTCATCTTCGCGCCTAAAATCAAAAGTCATGGCCTGGGATTAACAGCGGTTTCCTATAATATTCTCTCGACACATATACATGTTTCAGCCAAGGCGTTCTATATATATTTTGCTCACGAAAAGATGAACATCTATACTAGAATACGCATTTTGATGGCGGTGCGTGTGTAATAAAGCCCTTGTCTCTATCTCAAAGCCTGCTTTTAATTAAGGGAGGATTTCTCTACCCACTCACACACATACATCCACATATCAACTCCCTACAGGCAAATTATTGATATAACTCGTGAATGGTATTTTTATGTGCTTCTTTCTACTCATGTCAGACTTATTTAGACGCCTCACCATCTCTATACAATTGAAGAGCTTATAAGTCTACAATGAACTTTGTAAAATGCGAGTTGCCACACGTACTTTTCTTAATTTATTGAGAAGAGTTTAAATTGTGTTTGGTGTATATTGTTTGAAGACATTTTCTCTTCTTAGTTTTGAACTTTTAACCTTCTTTATTCTATTTATATATACATGTCGAATTTGTCTAGGGGCACTTTGTCACTCACAAGGATTGATGTAACAGTCTACAAGCAGAATGCTATATTTTAAACCTCGTCCTTGAGTAGTAGTTGTCTATTAATTGTACAATCTAAGCCAACATGAATGCATTTAACATACATAGATTATTCTATTATGATAATAACTAATTACTGTTTATAATATATTGTCAAAAAGTATCGAAGGTATATAGTAGGTTATCGGTCTTAAGAGAAGTTCTAGACTAATATTACAATTTGTAGCCTTAAAAGCTTAATAATATTTATGGTATATATGCGGGATATGTTTTGTAAGCATGAACTCTAATGGAGATGAGCATATTCTAATTGATAGATGATGTGCATTGTGCAATTAATCACATTGTCGTGCATGTTCTCGCACCTGATTCCTGACATGCATCTAATTTGTATGACGCCATGTTGTGGCAGTTTCGTGTGGTCTTTTGCTATCAACTGTATACTAACATGTCTCCTAAGAAATCCGAACAATTTTAAGAACATTGCTAGCATCTGCTTGTCACTTACATAATACAATTTCCACGTATATTTAGAGCATTTTCGTTTATGGCGGCGCTTTTCGAATTAATAATAATTACACAACATGTGTCGAGATAATTACATAGCATCACACGTTTATGAAGAAACGGAAACAAGATTGCCCCCATAATATTAAAGAGTTTTAGATCGCTAGACGCTTTCTGTGTGATGCAAATTTGTAATTAATTCAAAGTAGATGCATGTCAGTTATGTGTGTAAATTATGTAGCGCATACAAAAGCAAAAGGCCACTTGCCAGTTGACGTATACATATTTTGCAGTTTGCAGTTTGCAGCTTGCATGCGCTTATGTGCGAAAAGAACAAAAGACGAAACACTCCGCGCCGTAAAATTTACTTATTTGAGATACATAATTATTCAGCATCCCATGAGACATATTATTAGATTTTCACTTGATGTTTATGTTTGTGTTTAATTTAGCTACAACACTGTTTGCTTTGAGATGTTTGTATTAAACTGTTTGTTGTCGTTGCTTAGGCATCCATCTGACGCTGTAATCGGATGGGTGGTGGGAGCTAACGCCAACACACAAAGTGTTAAAGCTCCATATTATAAACGTTCCACAATTACATTCAATCGTCTTATATGTGTGATTATTCGCGATTTTACATGGCTCATTACCTTATCTACATTCAAGTACATAATTACACATTAAACAATTTTAAAATGCTAAAATCTTGAAATGGTTGTGAACTGTATAAGAAAAATATAATTTTGGTTGCAAGAAGACTATCAATCATATAATTGCCTTTACTTTACGATTAGCACACAACTTGAGCATGAGAACGTATAAAGCTTTATTCAGATAGAAATTTGCATGATGCACATGGATGGCAACATTTCCACAGAAAATGTCCCGCAAGGGTTTCCACCGCCCCATACTGCACAATATCCACACCGTCCCAGGCCCCAGCATTTCATTCTAAAGAGCAAGTGTCAAGAAGTTATGACAATGGCATGGTGTTATGGGAATTTACTTGCGCTGCTACTCTTTGTTCTTGCCACTCGTCTAGTTGTTTGAATGCTCCTCAGATTTGTAGTTTTTGTTCATTAAAATCCAATTACGATGCGTGATTAGTCTGCACTTTTGTTTAAATTAAACGCCACTTTCATTCTGAATGAAAATTGTATAATGCTACAGGATATGATGGTTGTAGGAAATGTGTACTGCAATTTATGAACAAAATTCGCAATTCATTTATGAGAATGTTAAATTTTACTTACTTAATGTCTGAAAATGTATAAAAAAAAACAAAAAGAAACCGAGGAAACGAAGACATACCATCGTCACTTCCTCATTTAGAGTGGTTACCATTGCCGCTGAAATCAGGTTATTCGAGGCGAACCGCACAAACCAAGTCTTGGAATAACCAATTTAATCAGAATGAAGATATTGCTTTTATGTTCCGTTTAGCATAAAGATAGCATGGCATAGGGACGGACATTTCTACTTTCCACTAAGCCATGAAAGACAATCACCCGCACGTTGACCATTCAAACAAAGCACGATCCCATTCTACGGTTCGGAATTTATATCATTGGCCGCCAGCGTGGTTCGAGGAGCTTTTTTGCAGGGGTGGTGCGGGAGGTGGTTTGTGCGATTGAAGAGGAAGTCAAACTAAAGACCACACAGACATACATATATATAGAGAGAAGGAAAATAGCCGCCAATTCCATTATCTATTCAATCTGTTTAATTTGCCAGAACTATGCCGAGGTCAGATCAGAAAATTCATTTACCTCTACTCAATCTCTCCAGTTCTCCCCTATTTTCAGATTGTGGCCTCGTTTCGTCTTCAAACGGCATCTGTGTTTCTTTTAAGACAAATGAGTTTGTAGTGAGTTTAATTTTATTTAAAAACTGAGTGTGAATATTGATAGTATAATTTAGTGAGCAATTTCTTAACGTTAATAATATTTGTTTGTGCTGACAACCAGCGAATGGTTAAGTTTCCTTAAAAAAAAAACTTGTTTAAAGTCTTTACGAAATTTTTAGCAAAAAAAAAACCTTCACAAACTTTTTACATGCGCATAAATAAATATAACATTTCGTAATATTTGCGACATACAAAAATAAAACTGTTTTTTCATTTAATATTATTAGGGCTGCTATTTCTGCTTTTCCAAAACCAATATCGCTTGATTGCCTAATATATGACAGAATTCACTCTTGAGTAGATTCACTAATTATTACCCAATGAATGTTTCAAGTTCATTTAACCAATATTGAAGCAGGACACAGAGGCCAATGGGGCTGATGCACTCGGCTCTGGCTATTCCAGCCACTGGTTAAGGGGATATTGCAGAATAAATTATTGCCACTGCATTGAGGTGTATCCCATCTCATAATATATGGTCTAGCCGTTTTGGTATTCTGCCAAAGTAATTGACTATACAAATGCACACATAAAACTCTAGACGCCAAATTATGACTTGCACAGGGAAACGGAATGCACGGGGATTTTTTTTTTCAATCTGTAGGTTTTTTGAAAAGATAATAAGACGTGTAAAGCTGTCGAATACCCTCCCGATAAAGCCGACTCAAGTATTTTAAAATATAAAAATCTAGAAAAGTTTGTATGTTGAAATTTTTGTAAATGCTAATTTCTGTGAATATTCAAACAATCTAATATACACCGATGTCTAATTATACCGAAACGCCTTCGGGATAACATGTATGTAATGTGTACGTTGTTACCATTTGTATGCTTATATGGAGGCCGTTACCGACATCTCAACTTCAAACGACCAAGTCAACAATGACAACAGTGTTGTGGTTTGCAATAATATGACATATGATACATGCTTCGATAACAAACTTACAGGCAAAGTTTGCTTGCCACCAACTGTGAGTAAGTGGGAAATTACGACTGCATAATGAATTCGAAAATGTGTTTGAAAGAAAGTTTCTCATTTCGATTCTTATCCTTTGGTAAATTATTTATCTCTTTTGGTAGCAACGAATTAATTTTAATAATGACAATCTTAAATGAAACCCATGCAAATATCTCAATTTAAGCATTTATTGGCCACGAAAGACACTGACTATTTCGTCCTTCAGCGCCTTCTAAATCGTCTGAGTGATGCACAGCGACGTGAATTGATGCGACATGGGTCATGCTTACAAATTTTCTCTTATTGTAAATGAGCGCAAGACATTTCATCGTCATTCTATTAAATTAAATTTTATTTTATTTCAGCACACAAATTTCATCTGAATAAAAGAACGAAATAATGGAATGTGAATTAGATGATAGAAGCGGATGTGCGGGTAAATTGGAGATGACATTTTCAAGAAGTTATTGTCTTTGTTGAGCGCAAAAACACGCCTAACTTTAGTTATATGTTATGGTTATGCACACCATATGGGCTCTAGAAATGCCACAAGCACAAATGTACAATTTTATTGGACGGGGAGGATAAATGAAATATGGGATTTTTCGTTCTGTGGGATTCGTGTTTAATATAAAAAAACTCGTAATTTTCTCTTGTTATCTGTATTTAGTATAAAACGAATGATGCACAACATGTTTTGACAGACCCTGATCAACAAAAACTCCGAACTCCAAAAAAGGTCCTAGAAACCAAATTTTAGAAGAAGATAAGGTGCGATGGTAGTTTTAAAGTATTTTTCTTCATCTTTCAATAAATTCATTGAACAAATATATCTGATCCTTTGTATATTTGCTTTAAGAATATTCTGCAAATTTTTGTATTTAGTCAAGGCAAACTTGACTCAGGATAATTTTCGACTATTATTTCATCTTTTTCATTTACACTGTTCATTTGGTTTTCTTAAATTATACATGAAAAACAAATTAATCGTTTTGTAGAAAAGGATTTCCTCCACATAAGAATGTAAAAAGGTACTGCGACCCTAGGGTATAACTCAACTGCACACACGAAAATGCTAACTAATCCTTATGTAATACAACATCTTCAAGCAGTCAGTTAATGTAGCAAATAATTGTTAAGCTGTGTGCATCACGTGGACGAGCAAGACATGTGCTTTGCTTGAGCGGAGCTTTGGTGCTGCAATGCTGACTAATGAAACTTTTATGCTCTTGCACATGTTTATTTTAATTGCAATGCAGTCTAGTGTTAATTTGACTGTATCCTTTGACTGTACATTTTTAATTCTAATATGTTGTTTATTTAAAAGAGTAATTCTTTTCTGTACTAGTATGTTTATAATTGTGTAGGATAGACGTTGGGGTTGCAAAACTTTTATAAGTTTAACTCGTAACAAAACACAAATGAAATAATTTAATTAGTTATAAGTTTTTATGAAAAATCAGTGTGAACGATATTATTGAAATAACGCCATTTTTCGGGAAGAACATTTTCATATTTTTTTCTTAACGATTGTCATCCGGAGCTAAAGACAAAGCATAAACGAAATTCTCAAAAAATTGTACACATATTTCTACCAAGAACCATTGTTATTCACGATTCCCTTTGAGCAACTAAAACTGGCGCATAAGCACCCTTCATCTCGTTATTATCTAAACAACACGTCTTCTAACGTTGATGGCGGACATAAAGTCTGAATAAGATTAAAGTCAAATAAATAGCATGTCCCTTAAAATACCCGCCTTTTGTCTGCAGACGGTATAACGCGCTAACGATGCAGTGGAATTGCTTAACTACACGAGATTGCGTAAAAGCTGTGCAAATTATATGATGAAAAGTGTAAAATCTCAAAAACATAAAGGGCAGAAATTTTTAAATGAATTTTGCACCAATGGAAATCCGTTTTGTGCGCGACTATAGAAGAACCTGCTGCAAATTAGAAAATAATGAAACTCTTTACCTTGAAGACGAGTCATTTACTCATTAGCATATTGAATTGCATTTAGTCAGATCATTCGCTACTCTAACTTTTTGTCGCATAAAATGACTAATGAAGCAAATTAGTGCAAAATAATTGCTTCACCTATATTTGAGTTTAATGCTGTCAAAGAAGGCATCATTAATCGTGAGGAAAACCCCACCTGCACCAGTGAGCTGTAAGATACTGCCCTATCCATCTCACAGAATGCAGCTGATAACCAGAAAGCAATTTATTTTAACTGCTGCATGGAGCGTTCGTCAAAACGAAACGCGACGCTACACGGTCTACAAGTGTCAGTCAATTTCGAGTGTTTAAACCTCAAACCGCTTTACGGTGGCGCAGTTAACAAGTGGAAGGTGGTGGTGGTGGTGGTGGTGATGGTGGTGGAGGTGGCGGTGGTGGCGGTGGTGTTGCTAATCCTCACGAACGACAAAAAATAACGAAAATAAATGACGTTGCAATGGTTAAACTCGTATAGCCAAAATCCACAAAACCTCAACGCAGTCTTTTGTTCATTGCGAATAAGTGACGCTTAGAAAATAATGGACGGCAATTTCATAAATCCATGGTACTATACAGGGAATAGGTATGTAGATGTGGATTTGCTTTGCACAAGTCTGCATGGTGCCCACCCACAATCTCGTGTTCAATGATGAATTATCGCCACCCGAACCGCCATGTGAATTTCCATGAATATGAGACAGACCAGTGGGGCGCGGCACGTGAGGGTTGTTCGTACATTCAAGGCCCTCTGGAAGGGTGTGCAGTCATAATACATTCAATTTCAGCGTGTGACTTCAATGATAAATGCACAAAATGTCATATAAATTTTAAGCTGTCGTCTCGCGACTGGGATTCATGTTTGCAGTGCGGTATTTTTATAATGTAATGTCAAGTACAAGAGTTTTTTTTTGGTACGCAGCATCGTTCAAGTCCATTGATATCCTATATATAATAACATAAACCGTGAAATCGCTTCTGATTTGCGATCATAATCCAAGAGAATTTCTTTGGCCAAGCGGTTGTTAAGAAGTAATTGTGTAAACGTGCTTAGTAACGAATTGGCGGTTGAAAATGAACGACATTGCGGTCGATATGGAAATATAATATATATAACGGACGACAAATGTCGTGAAACTGTTATGGTAATAGGATTTGAGGTAAGTGACTATCGAGACAATTAGATTTACTTGGTCAAGACTCAAGAACGAGGAGACATAATACTGTACAGTGTTAACAATTTAATTCAGAAAATGGTGGCTGGTATTTATGATAATATTTATATGGATCAAATCTGTATTGATAATTTTTTGAATTATCAATAAATATTTGATTTAAATTATCTTTGGTGATTGTGCCCAATTTATTCTTATAATTAGTGCGAAGTAACTTTACACAGGAAAGTTCTCCAAAGTAACGCGAGCGTCTTCACTGCTTTTTGAAACTTTTTATCATAAACTAATAAAACAAATATAAATATCTAACATATACACTTAAAAAAGTTTTGTGTTTAATTAACAGATGCTTACGAAATAAAGCATTAAACA
>JANSTS010006462.1:0-20276 GCA_026546915.1 Sylvicola fuscatus | reverse complement strand
TTTCTTCGAAATGTTTCTAAAAATAGTTAATATTTTAAACAACTATTAATAATAGTTACCATAATGAAATATTTGCCTCTATATTTAATAAATACGATAGATACCAAATATTATTTGAATAAACGTGTTTTTTTTTAAATTTGAGCATATTTTAACATTTATCAATTGACATTCTCGTCATTACATTAAATGACAAGTATACAGTATATACATTATAAATCGCAAACTTTAATTTTCTAACATTGTTGAGTACATATATAATGTAATATAATGTGAACAAAAAATACTTGCGGTACAAAATGCAACCTAGCGGTAAACAACCCGGATATTTCAGCTTTTGGATATACGTATTAATGTATGTAAATGCGCTGTCAAAAAACTACTTTTATAATATAGTATATTAGGTCAAACCACCAGCTATGGCAGGGCAGTTAAATTGTGTTCAGTGTTTTGTGCTATAACACTGTCTTAAGTACTCTGTAAACGAGAAAAGGCACGGCTATAAGTTTATAATGAAAAATATATATATATTCCATGTAGTACATGGAGTATTATATACTATTATATTTTTATCAATGATATTAAGAGTTTATTTACTAAATTAAGTAAAAAAAATGGAAGGCTTACTAATTTTCGATAATTCAAATGATTTAATTTACTATAAATTAAACAAATTAATGACAGAGAAATTTTATAGTCTTGCACTGGAGCAAAATCTTATTTCGGAGGATTCGGTGGGTAATTTTAGTATAATGATTCGTCTCATAATTAACGTGAATAATATTGTGTTTTTGTTATTTTTAGGAGGATATTGCATATTTAGGTCCGAATGTTATTATTCAACTTTTTACGCCAATAGTAGCTTCGCAACGAATTATGTTGTCGCAGTTTGACAACACGTATACGTTCCTTCAATGCGATAATGATTTAAATATTTCGTTTGAAGATTTATTTGGATTTTTATTGATTACAATAAACAACAACAGCGTTTCGGAACATAAACGGTATTTAGATATATGCTCCAATTTCATTCAACATATATGCGGGCCAGACGTAAATTTGTATGAATATCTTATATTTGTAACACTCGTATCTCTATGTGACCCATTGTTTCTAGGTTAAAGAGTTCTGCGGCGAAAAGACTAATGCTGACTGAGCTGCTTGACGCCTGGTCGTGGTTGTACAACAGCGAACAATCTATACATACTGAATCAATAGAGTGTCTGCTAGTTAACAAAGAAATCAACCATGCTGCTGATTGTGCAGTGCAATCGGCAATTAAACGGCTTTGTGAAGATGCAAACACCCAACGAGTGCATGTTGTTCTGACAGTGCAAAATAAGTTATTGTCTCAGTCAACTAGTAAACACTCCCAACCATTGTCTTCTTCTGACATGATATTTTTATTTATTTTATCTCGATCCGCCTTAGCGAATCAAAATCAACAGAAAACAAGTTCACATTTGTTGTTTCTCAAGGGGGGCGTAAATACTATGCATGCCGGATGTATGCCTTATGAAGTGCACTTGTATCAACTAGAGAACGATGTTATTGTTATGATCCTTGTAGAACATGGGACTCTAGCATTGTCTAGCACTTTATATGATTGCTTTTATATGCTCTACAAAACAAACTGCTTTCAGCTTCAGAATGATGTTGAAAATTTAAACACTGCGTTCGACTCATTGGACTCTTGTGTAAAAAACGTATTGGACGCACTAAAGCGTGCTAAATTTAATAGTAACAAAATGGATGTGTCTTTAAAAGTATTCGTTAAATCATGGGATATTTTGAAGCGTAAATATCTTGAGCTTTTTAAAAGCAATGATCGAGTTTTAGTTGCTGTCGTTGATGCCAGTGTTCCAGCATTTACTGATGCCCTCAAGGATGTCTTTCGTGTAATACGGAATGCTTCGTAAATGTCTAAAATTTATATCTTGAAAACCAATATCTTCCTCAGATGGCGTTTGTTGATTGCAGCTATCTGATTGACATGGACAGAGTTCGTAATATTGCGGTATTAATTGACAAACGGCTTCATGAACTTAGCAATGCTAATACTCAAAAGAAGTTTTCTATGACATCACTGGATTCATATCCTTTTAAGAAATATTCAAATATGTATATTTAGTTTCAAAATGTTCAAAATGGTGTACATTTTCTTAACCATTTTTTTACATATATGGAAGAGTTTCCAGGGCTTGTACATTTTATACACATTGATCGTTGTAGCGGACGCATGACGGCTCCGAATTTAGATTTAACTTCTTCTGTCTCTTCAAACCTAATTCCTAAACAAAAGGTACGTTTCTTTGAATTAGCTTTGTAATCATTATTTAAAGAATTGTTACTAGATTTGGGACATGATAAAGTTCAGTCGGTCATACTTAAGAAAAGGGGTGATGTCTTTAATGTGGAAGGATGCGGTTTTTAATTATTCATACTTCCTTTGGTTTGAAGATCATAATGGTATGTCACTTATACCTAAGGAAATACCGAAAACAAATTCAATTAATTTAACATCCACCATGATTGGAAGCACAACTTCAAAATCACAAAACCATCAAAGCGGACTTCTAGCTGGCGATTACTATCAGTAACAATCATTTATTTGCTAAAGTCAATTTTATTTTAACTATTTACTACTTAATTCTGTAGGTGGCTAATTGACGTGTGTTTCCCTAAGTCTGATTGTTCAAACATTAAATGCTTCGAGCTTTATTGCGTACATTTAGGGCTGGTGAGCGTCAGTTGTGTATTGGAACACAATAGGAGGTTAGCGGCAACTATCTGCGAAGTTACTGGTTTATCATCATCAGTGTTAGACCTAATGTAAATATTTAATACTTAAATTGTGTGTCCATGATCTATGTATTCTAGTAGTATTTAATATAAAAAAGTATATATTTAGCATAAATTTAGGAGCATACTTCGTATTTCATAGTATAAAAATTGATAACGTTAAATGTCTCATCTGTATACCGTTAACATACATGTGTAGGGTCGAGACTCGTGTGTGAACATGGGACCATTTATAAAAGCAATTTTAAAATAAATAAAATTAGTTGTGATTTAGTAAATTTTCCGCAACATCTCATAATACAATTTTATTTCGATTTGTCAAGACTTTCGGTAGCTATGGCTCAGACATTTTTTCTCAAATACAATTTTGGAGCCAGAGGGAGTCAAAAACTCTGATAACGCCTTATAACATATATTTTCTACATAAAACTACAGTGCATACTGCATTTTATATGAAATAAAATTGTCTCATAGATACGTAAAAAAAAAAAATCATGAAATAAGAAAGTTCGCGCGACACTATATGATTACATTAAAGTATTTATGAAAAAAATGTTGTTGATTAAATTCTCAAACGCTGTCCCAGGAACACCGAACTTAGGTGAATGAATTATCGTTGTATTCTCATTGTTAATCGTTGCTTTACTGTGTCTATCGTTTTTACACGAATACATACAATTGAGTTAAAATTGTCATTAACCATGTGAATGTAGTTTCTAGTATGACTTTATGTTGACCGCTACATAAAATAAAGATATTGCTTTACCGTATTTTCATTCAGTTTGTACTTCCTGCATGATAGGCAAAGAAAATAAAGTTTTTGGTTGAAAAGAATTAAATCTAACAAATTTTCAATTATCTTTAAAAATTCAGTTTGTAATATCAATAAATTATAAGGTGGTAACAGGTAATAAAATAGACATCAAAAAGAAATCATAAAGTTAATGAGATACTAAGAAAAATTTCGGAGTATGCAAAATATCTACATAAAAGCTCTAAAAAAAAATTAAAACCAAATTCATAAAATATGCCAAAAATTCTCAGTTGCAACTTTAGCCAATATGACTTCATTGCCAACTAATGAAATGGTAAGTTCCAAAAATTTTCAAATTAACAAAATGAATTATGCAAATATTTATCTACAAAACGTTTTTAACGATTTTTTAATTAAAATAAAGTTCACAAAATTTTAGCATTAATTTTAAATTAAGTTTTTATACAAAATCATGCGTCTGAGAGAACTAGAACAAGATTCAATTTATGGATGTGTCCTTGAGTGCTGTTTCAAAAACTCTATTTTCATCTCGAAGGAATATTTGTATGACCTTGATTTTAGTGTTTTAATTTGTTTTTCAATTATCTAAAAAGTTAATGTATTGTTAAATTATAGAAATCAGCACAAGTTATTACTTTAATCTAAATAAAAATCACAATTGCATAAAATATATCAAGGGTAAAAATGACAGGATTTCAAAAAAAAAACAAACGATATGGAGTAGTATATTATGTACTCTTGTTAAAAAGTAACCAAAATTATGTATGTGACGTATTTATAAAAAAAGGTATTTTTGTTTTTTTTTTAAGTTAAAGTCAAAAAATATTTGTTTTCACATCTGTCAACTATCGTCTGTATATGAATTACAACTCGCAAACCGAGTATTTTTTTTAATATTTCCTTAAGACAAACAAATTCAGTTTTTCAAGGTCATTGGCATGGCGCCAAAAAATTACATTTCATAAATCTCAAAAATTCTTCCTCAATTACGCGTTTTTTGTCAAAAAATAGGGCGCGTTCTATGAGCCGTTTTTGAGTTATAACCTTAAAAAAATATATATATTTTCCTTTTTTTACAGGATTATAACTCGAAGCCCTTTATCATTATGGTATAATAATATATAATAATTTATTGCGTAATTATAGAACTCAGCAAGGCAAACAATTTTATAAAATATATTAAGGTCATTAACATTTCAAGGTCAAATTCTTCAAAAAATTTTAAACCGTTAACTTTTCTTCTTTGCAATTATTTATTTTTACATTATAGGCCAACAACTTTGCTGAACATGTCAAGTCGTTTCCAAAAAAAACGAGAAAGCTTTAATATGTTATATGTAATATTGCAATCCGAGTTTTTTGATAAAAAATTCTAAAAATGCAGAAAAACCATCAAAAAAGTTGTCTAAAAAAATATGTCTGTGAGAAAATGTCCGTCCGTCCGTCCGTTCGTTTGATTAAATCACACGGATCTCGTAAACAGGTAGAACGCGATCGTAACAAAATTTTAGTTAGTGGTGTAAAATTAAGAATTCTAGAGGGGTAAAGTTTTGTTTTGCCAAAGTCATTCCAAGGTAAACGAAAAACTAGGTTTTTGAGCTATTGGGTATTTCCGCAAATAATGAGCGTTTCACTCAAGGGACCGCCACTGGTATACGAACAAATATAATGGTTTCCAAAATTATCCTGTTAATAGCTACTGTCAATGATCGTCTTCGACAGCTGGTGTCATTTGGTTGAAATGTCAACAACGGAGCTAAATATTGCCTTGAACATGTCGAATTTCGAACCAGATAAATTGGTTTTTGAGGGGAACGATTCCGATTTCGCTGGTTCCTCGAACGCCAAACACGGATGGCATTGTTACTGGTGATGAAAAGTGGATTCATAATCACAACCCCATGTGCAAAAAGTCATGGGTTCTGCCCGGCCAGCCATCAATATTCTTAGAAAAGCCGAATATTTATTGCATGAAGCGAAGAAATTATCGACAAAGGACCACTGAAATTTACCCCACCCGCTGTATTCTCTAGACATCGCTCCTTCCGACTAAAACTGGTTCCGGTCGATGACACATGGCCTGACCCAGCAGAAGATCACTTCATATGAACAATGCACAAAATGGGTCGATGATTGGATCGCCTCAAAAGAAGAGTCATCCTTTTTAGCAGGAATACGAAAATTGCCGGAAAGATGAGAGAAAGTAGTGGCCAGAGATGGACATTACTTTGATTAATGTATTTCTTCCCATTATTTCATAATAAATCCACGAAGTATGAAAAAGAACGCTCATTATTTGCGGAAGTATCCAATATCTCGAAGGTGTTAGTTGTTATTTTACCAGCATACCAAACTATTTTTACATGTTATTCGAAAATTATAATTTTTTTTTTAACTTTGTATCCTGCCATAATTTCTATGTTATCAAAATAGGAGATATAGGCATATTTAAAATATTGAACTTATTTTGAACTAGGGCTAAAGTGGGACAATAATTTATACATGTAAAAATCAGTATTTAAACACACATTCAAATTTAGCTATACTAGTAGTATAACCACACTGGTACAATTTTATACGATTTTGCGCAGTTGAAATTTGCATTGGAAATGCAACTGTGTACGTGTCCTAAACATGATATTGCTGTATCATATAAAGTGTTCAATTTAGAGTGTGCAGTGAAAGTGATGTCAAAACAGAATACAACATCACTCTTCAATACTCCACGGTCTAGTTTATAATGTATATCCGTTGTATATACTTACCATCCACGAGGCATCGACAGTTTGCACACAGCTATGAGTTCAATACAAATAAGTAATGAGTATAAATTATTTGTCCTGAACATGAGTTCCGTAGGCATTCAGATTTACTTACCAACTCAAAATATCTATTGATACTCTGTGGCTGAAGTTTTGGGTATTTGCTCTGTATGCGTAATACATATTAAAACCGAGCATTATTAGCTTTTAACTTCACATCTTTTTTCTTAGGGATATAAATATTATGTGATCAAAGTGAGCTAACAATGCAATACGCAGTTCTCTGTAAGTTGTTACTTTCATGGTACAATGTAAACATGTGTGAGTTTATTCAATAGTATTTGAATCAAATGGGGATTTGAGTCTGCGTATTCCTTAAGAGTATTGGTTATATTCTATACATATTTATACCAAGAATCCAAGATTCCAAGGTGACCTGAGAAGTCGGCTGCGTCAACTGTAGGGTGTCGCTGGAGTATATATATTTATTCGGTATAATCTACATACATTGAATTGAAGACTTGGTCAAGTATTCAGTCCATTATCTGACACGCCGGCACAGTGCACACATTTCGAAAAGACGGTTCGCTAAACAACTTATGCAAATTTGGAATCTGAATGTGTGAAGTGTTCTTTAATACACATTTTGTAATAACAATTATTTTTAAAATTGTGCTTTGTTTGACGTGCAAGATCTAAACTTTTTTCTGTGATCTGTAATCGCGTTAGTTTTCAAGTGCTTCGCAAGTTACTAAGTTTATATATTAGTGCTGTCGGAGACTGCCTTGTTGGCAGTTTATAATACCAATAAAATATACAACCGAGATCTAACAACATTCATTGAAAATGGAATTTTTAACGCCACATTTAAGCGGTTTATCACTCAAGAACAATCTTGGTCCTACTGAAGCGGTAAGGCAATTAAGAATATGAATAGTCTATAATTGTTGTACAATAGTAAAAGGAAAAATGTATGTACATATATATGTTTGTTATGCACTATTAAAATTTGATAACGAGAGCCCTTTATGAAGATAGGCTTATGAGTATTTTTAAAATCGTTAATGTGTAGTACAGTTGTAGAGAAAGTCTATTTACTCAGATTCAAAAATTGTGTTCTTCTCAAGGTCAAAAGTGCGTTGAGGATATCGATTTTCCCATTCTTAATTCGAAGTTCAATGTGAATACTATTTTATTGTACATAAGTGTCATGTTAAATGTCAAGTGGGTCAATTATTATGATGTACATTGGATCTGATTCTTTTCTTTTGAGATATGAATGTGATTTCTTAATGACGCTTCATACAAAACTCCAAACTAAGTAGTGTTGCATCACGCGTTGCAAACCTAAAAAGTAGGAATCGGAGTTTATGAAGGTTACAATTACAGTGATGCCAAAAATATACAATTTTCTCTTATTATTGAGATAGCACGCATTTCATGTGCCTGAATTTCGCCGTAATCAACAAGTCAGTTATTAAAATTTTATCTTTTTTTCGCTTCTTTTAACTCGTATTGAATTTAAAAGAAAGTCGCATTCAAGAAAACAGGAAGATAAGAGTAGGTATTATTTGTTTGAAATGGATACTTGATTTGACTTAGGACTTGGGATTTCAAGATTACACATATGTACATCCAAATGCAAGTTTGGGTCCTTCAAGCTATGGCAAAATGATAGAAGAAACACCAATTTTTTTTTACCCTGTAAAATTACGAAACTAAATATTTTAATATGATTTTTTTTTAACATGCTCCTTGAAAATTCATAAAATACATATTAATATTTTATATTCCGTTTTGTTTTAAAACTCTATTGGATAGTTTATGTACCTTAAATTTTGTGCTATAAAAACAATTAAATTTTATTTACGAATTTACTAAAACTCTTGGAAATTGCAGATATCTGAAATATGCAAAGTACTGCATTTAAGCGATGCTAATATGAATGAACTGATGACTCGGTTTCTTGTGGAAATTCAACGGGGCCTTGCAAAAGACACACATGCGGATGCTGCCATTAAATGTTTTGTCACCTACGTGCAAGACCTTCCCAATGGAAAAGGTACTTAGTGTGAGATTAAAAAAGACGAAACTAATGTATGTTTATTGGTAAAGAGCGTGGAAAATTTCTTGCTCTTGATCTAGGAGGCACCAATTTCCGCGTTCTGCTTATCCATTTAAAAGGTAGTAACGAATTTCAGATGCAGTCCAAAATCTACGCTATACCGCAAAGCATTATGACAGGCAGTGGCGAACAATTGTTTGACCATATTGCAGAGTGCTTATCGGATTTTGTTAAGGTACATTGATATAACTACAATATTTAAAAAATGAACTCGTTATAAAAATTTCATTTTTCGCAGGAACATAGCGTATGTAGCGAACGGCTGCCACTCGGTTTTACTTTTTCATTTCCTCTGACTCAATTGGGCTTAACAAAGGGTATACTCGTTAATTGGACCAAAGGATTTAAGTGTTCTGGCGTAATCGGGCAAGATGTTGTGCAACTTTTAAAAGACGCCATTGCTAGACGAGGTGTACGTATTTCAGACATATCATTATTATTTCTCTTAACATCTGGATCTAAGACTTATATTTATTATTAAAATTTTTGTTGCATTCATCTTGTCTACTTGCATTTACGTCCATATTTGTAATTTTTGATAATTAAGAGCTCGCATTACGGTATTTAAAAATAAAGGCCCGTAAGCATAAACGTTGCTAGAAATGTATTGACTACTTATGTAGAAACTCCATTAACGTTTCGTATGCATAAACGTTAATAGAAACGCATTTCTAGCATGTTCTAAACATGTTCTGACTTCATCGATACTAGAAATTTCAAAGCTATACAGAGTATTTTATTGCATTGTTTTGTTTATATTTTACATATTTATTGGCCAAAACTAAATGATTCCATTCATTTTATTCGTCATAATCAATAATGCTGTTTTGGCAACGTGTACCAAAAGTGAAAATTAGTGATTACAATTCTAATTGATTCTAGAAATCTAGTAACTACATTTGTAGCAAAGTTTATGCATACGGACTTAAATATTTTGATCGTTGGGTGTAATACTAAAAGGTTATTACTGTAAATAATGTGTTCAGTCAAATAGGTCGACGACAAAATAAGAGTTAAATTTTGAGAGTTATTAAAGCTACTAGCTTAAGTAAGTAAACTTAATGTGTGGACAAGAAACTACATGCGCTTATTTTATTATTAGGTCGTTCGGAAAGTCATTTAGTTTTTCTTGGTGAAATGAAACACGATTATTTTTTAATGTGTAAACTTTTTTTTTAATTTTTTTTTTTTTTCATTTTGGCTCAATACCTTTTGCCTTTTCTGACAGAAAATTGATTCCAGACTTTTATAACTTCTGAACGTTGCGGGCGAAAAACTGGTCCAAGTGATATTTGCCATCCTGATTTCAAGTGAAGAGACCGAAACTAAATATAGTCCGACGGTGCCAAATCTGGAGAATGTGTTGAGTGTGGTTGGTCCCATTCAATCTTTAAAAACTTTTGGCGAGCTACCATCCTTGTATACAAACCAAATTTCGCTATTAGAGAACGTGTGAAACCTATATTTTGAGCTTTGAATTTAAACCAAGGCGTGACCATGGACAGTTGAGTTCCACAAATTTAACTTCTTGGCAATGTCTTCATCGGCTTTAACGGGCATCCATAACATCAAATTTTCCGGAACGAAATTTTGAAAACCAATTTTGGCATTTTTTGCCATATCGCACGATTCTCGCCTTGCTTCAACTGCATTTTTACCTTCTGGATGGTAAGAAACTAAAATATGCCGGAAAAACCTGCTTAGATTTACCGTATTTGTAATGGCACAAAACAAAAACTATAACAAGAAATCAAATAACAATTTTTACAAATAACCGTTACAATGTCAGCTATCCAAATTGTCATGATTACGCTGCTAAAGTAGGAAATTTTCTTTAAACAAAAATACGCCTAGTGATGAAAAAAAACCAAGTGACTTTCCGAACGACCCAAATAAAAATGATTGTATGTATTTCAAGATTTAAATATTTTTTGCATTTTCTTTATCTATAATTTTATTCCATCTTCATATTTACTAGCATATTTAAAAAACTAGCTACATTTTATGTCTTGCTAAAAACCCTTTGTATTGCCTTGGTGTGACATTTTGTTTCTAAATTATATTTGACGTTAGTATCATTCCTTTTATAATAAGTATTCACTCAAAATATACCATTACATTTCCGTGTGTTTTTAATATAATTTCAAATGCTTTCCCCACGCCACAAAAAGGACGTAGAAATTGCGGTGATGGCTATCCTAAATGATTCGACTGGAACCTTAATGTCATGCGCGCACAAAAATTTTGACTGCAAAATTGGTATTATAGTTGGTAAGCGATAAAGTTAAATTAGCCCGATTATTTAAATTGAAATATATATTTATATATACATATATATATATATATTTGTATTTTTAACTGTACATATATGTATATGTATTATATATAGTATATATATGTATTATATTAAAACATAATTAATGGAGGCATAATTTTTGTGAATGCAACTTTTCTTTTGTATAATCATTGTCATGCTTGTATTAATCCGAACTCAAATAATTTATCATTTGTTGCTGTTTATTAGGTTCAAATAATTACAAATTTAAATAGTACAACATTTTCTTGCATGGCAGCTTATCATTATCAATCTTCAAAAAATGCAATTTATTTTTAACTGCTATGCCATAGCTGTTGGTACCACTTATCGACAACACCTTAAATACCATATTATTTGTATATATATATATATCTATATCTAATATATATATATGTGTGTGTGTGTTTTATTGGCTGTCACTTGTCATATAACATTTCCAGTGTAGAATTTTGTATTATACACAAAAACTACTTCCGATAAATCACTTACCACTTTCGGTTTAGTGTTACCCCAGAACCACAATGATGAAAACAGTGAAAACTAGTTTTCATAGGACCTTATGTATGCAAAACAACAACAACAAAAACCCATAGAGTATGCGACCAATGCAAAATTATCAAAAAATTTTGATATTGTCGCATTGGTTTTAATTTTATTCAACGCATTATTTTGTATAGGAAATTTTGCATCATTGTGGTTGGCACAAAAATTTCACTTCGCATACGTTTCAGCATTGGGGTCAGCGCTTTAGGATGTGTAAACCACCAGCTATGGCAGGGCAGTATTTTTTTATCATCATTAAGGCATCTCATAATGCCACGCTTAAAATACTTAAAATTTTATGATACCAATACTAATAGTTAAAACTAATATTTATATTTTATAATTTTGTGAGCGGGTATTAAGGGATATAAAACATTTTATACTAAAAAAACTCTCAATCAAACAACATCAATTATCATGAATATGTCAGTGCAAATACTAAATACTAAATTAATATTACTGGGATAAACGATAATGTGAACAAATAGGACGTGCAAATTGAAGTCTGCGCCATCTTAAACGATACAACTGGCACGCTGATGTCGTGTGCATGGAAAAATCACAACTGTAAAATCGGATTGATTGTCGGTACGTTTATATACTTTTTATTTTTTATTTTTCGTTTACTGCGTATGATTATAATCTACACATTTTTTTTCAAAACTCATGCTGCGGTTCTGTTTTCTTTAGTTTACTGTTTCATTTAAATTATATTGGTTTTTGGCCTAATGAAGAAAATATGAGAATTATATAAGTCAGGGATAACAGAGTGTATATGTTATGCATATACAAAATTTATATTATCATTATCAAATTTGTCATGCATATTGTTTAAAAGCAGATTTTTATAGTTAAAATATGGCCAAAATTTATATTTAAAAAAAAATCGGTACAAATTTAACTTTAAAAACGTATTTTCAATATTTTTTACAACAAAATTATGATTTTTATATAATATTCATCTACATTTTTATAACTATGACTTAATTATTTATTTGTAAAACAGACTACTAATTAGTACAATAATTATGTTTGTTGCGATTTTTTTTTCTCAGAAATATTTAGAGCCGTATTTTGATTGCCACTACAACTAAAAAGCAATTGTTAATAATTTTGACTTTTGATAGCTTTATTTTGTATAAAAATTTAATTTAATCGACAAACAAAAAGTCTCAGGGCGTCAAATTTCCTCAGGCTGCTAGACGATTTCTAAAATTCTTTCAGCTAAGTTTCATTTTTTTACAAACTTAACTAATATACTACACTAAAGGAACCCGCGAACTTCGTCTAGCCCTAATTTTAAGCCCTGCCGTTCTCAATTGATGCGTTACTATACATTTGTGCCACCATCTCATATATGAATAAAATATTTCAATTTTATTCAAAGCATCTTCATTTTTGCGATTGCAAGGGCATTTGCTTTTTTTATTTGCGCAATAGTTTATATAACATACGTACAACTCCTAATAGGTACTTAAGTGATTTAGGGAATTTATACTAAAAATCATTTTTTGAGTCTTGAAACGTTAATACATAGCAGAGCAAACACTCAAACATTGCAATGTAGCACTGGAGCCGTTATATTTCTGTTTCATGCTCATAAGTTGTCAACACAATTCGATACAATATCAATAATTTAAAAATCTCATGAATTTAATAAAATAAATCAGTTTTAACTAATACTTAAACCGCCATCGCTCTTTTTTTTGGCAAAATAGGTACAAGTTTTTGAAATTTTATTTACAATCAAAAATATCGAAACAGATTACTATTACCAGCTTTTTTTTTTAGTGACAATCAAAAATTCGGTCCCTAATATATATACAATTGTATTGGCGTCTGTTCTTAAATAAACGGCTCAGCTAATCAACTCATACAAAATTTGTATCGTAAATGCGCTAAAAATATGCCATCAAAAAGCCATCGATAGTGGAAAGGTCGGTTTTCCCAAATTTAATATTGTTAGAATTGAAGTGTATAATATAAAATTAGCTATTCTTCGAACTGAAAAAAAAACACACGATTCTAAGTGAAATAGATAGGAAGTGAATGTATAGGACAACGTCTGTTGGGTCGACCATTTTTCATATTATTAAGTACTATCGTATACATAAAGGGTGATCAATTTCGAGGTATCGAACTTTTCACAGAGCGTCGATTTACGTGATACAATTGTACGATTTGTAGACTTCCAATATGAAATGGCAATGAATGCTGAATAAAAATGTGTATTCAGTTTGATATTTGTCACGCGTGACATCTGAAAAAAAACCCTATTGAAAAAAGTACCTCCAATTTGATCACCTTTTATATGCACTTATCATTACTATAATATCATAAAACCTTAAATTTGAAAAACATTCTGGAGACTCATAATGAAAAACACTCGGCAAGGAGAGCCGGCGCAATAGTTATATACTTAAAAAACTTCAAGGTCAAAAAACGATTTTGAGCTGAAAATTGAGTTTTAACATGGAAAAAAAATATTACTTTTTGGTTAAATTCCTTTGGTTACCAACGCATATAGGTCTTGTACGTTTATAACTATTGCGCCAGCTCTCCCTGCCGCGTGTATTTTGATTGGCTTTAAATCTTTTTTTTTGCATAATTAGAGATGTGGTTTAGTTAAAAAATTATAATTTTCATAATTCATGAAAAATGTTTTTTTTTTTCAAAACAGGTTTAACCTATTAGTTGCTCTAAAGTTAATCAGTTACGAAAAGTTAGAATTAAATTTCATTCAATTTGCTTGTTCTTTTTTTTTATTTTTTTAGGTAGAAAAATAAAACAATTAACAATTTGTCAGAGCTTTATCTCTTAAAATGCGAAAGCTACAACGTTTAACATCTAGAGACATATTTTCAATTCACTCCCAGCGCGCGCCACTATGATTGTAATACTTAGTATTGGTTTTTAGTTCATCGCTACGGCTTGTAGTCACGTAGGTTGCGATCAAAGACATTGGCTCACACCATGAAACAACTATACGTGAAATGGTATTCACGGGTCCTATTTTTGCTTTATTTCGCGCATGACGTCACACGAGAATTAAAAACTATATATTATATAGTTGTATATTATATAGTTGTTTCATGGCTAGGGTACGTGTGACGCCACATTTTAGGCTTTCAAACATGCGCAATGCCATATCTCGTATAGTTTTTTCATGGGCTCACACACTATTTCGCATTTGCTTGAAATTTCATTATTGGTAGAATTTTTTTTCAATTATTATAATCGGTAGATGTTGTAACAATAAAAATAATTGTAAACATTAAACATTGGGGCGAAGATAGGACATTTAAAATTTTATAAAAATATTGTATAAAAGGTACTGGTAGCAATGCTTGCTACGTAGAACGTGTGGAAAATGCGGATCTCTTTGATTGTGCGAGCAATGGGAAGTCGCACGTATTGATCAACACAGAGTGGGGCGCTTTTGGGGACAACGGGGTGCTGGATTTCGTTCGTACCGAATACGACAGAGACATCGATGAACACAGTATCAATCCTGGAAAACAATTGTGCGTTTGCAAAAAATAAATGAATGCTTAACAGGCACGTCGGATAAATTATATTTTAAAGTAATTTTTTTCTACAGACACGAGAAAATGATTTCGGGTATGTACATGGGAGAATTAGCACGTTTGGTCATCGTGAAATGCGTTAAAGCTGGTTTATTGTTTAACGGACAGAGCACAGACATGTTAATGGAACGTGGGCGTTTTTTCACTAAATACGTGTCAGAAATTGAATCGGACGAATATGGATCTTACACAAATATTCGACAGGTATTCGATGAGTTTGGTTTATTTGATGCGTCTGAGCAGGACTTTGCAAACGTCAAATATATTTGCAAATGTGTATCAACAAGAGCGGCTCATCTTGTGTCGGCTGGCATTGCAGGATTAATAAACAAAATGAACGAGCCTAATGTAACTGTAAGTACCCATATCAGTTGTGTGTTTCATATATTAATATAACACCCAATATGGTTTAGGTTGGTGTTGATGGATCTGTTTATCGCTACCATCCACATTTTCACAACCTTATGATGGAAAGAATTAGAACTCTTGTAAAACCTGATTTCAAATTTGATCTCATGCTATCTGAAGATGGCTCGGGAAGAGGTGCGGCATTAGTAGCAGCTGTTGCGAGCCGGCAGCAATAAACTTAATAAAATTGTTATAGTTTTCATTAGGCGATACGAATATACATTTCAGTTTATAATTTCATTTATTTACATATGTACTCCGTTTTTAGAAGGAAAATTATTTCAACTATTATTTCTTTTACAAAATTCCATTTAAATACAAGAACATTTATATTGTTCAATAATTATACATAGTTGCACATACTAGCATAACATACATTGTATGTACATATATAACGTAGATCCTGCTCCATACAAAGCTTAAAAAAATAATCAATTAGGCTATTCGCCAAAATAAAAAAAGGTTTTGGTTATATAAAGTTAACGATTAATTAATAAAAACTGATATTTCAAAGAAAAATTGAGTTTATTAATTTATGATATGTTAAAAAGGTTATTAATAATAACCGCGAAGGAAGGGCCGGAAAAAAAATTAATATGCGTTAATCTACTATAGAATTGCATTACAAAATTGATTTCTGTAGAAAAACCTTTCACGCAAAGTGAACAATTAACTCACTGCCCTGCCATGAAACAACTATAAGAGGCATTGACGGGTTTAGTTTTTGCTTTATTAAGCGCATGACGTCACACGAGATTAAAAAACTACAGTTGTTTTATGATTAGGATCCAATTTGACGTATTAATTTTGCTTTTCTTGCATTCGTGAACCTGACACTTGCTTCTTTGGCGTTGATAAATATCGATACGTTTGAAGTCTTCGTCGGTGGAAATTCGCGATATTTTTAAATTGTGGTTAACTTTTTCCGGCTCAGTCACCACTTCAGCTTTTGCGATTTTCAGATCTTTCTTTTTTGATTTCTTCAGTAGTTTCATCTCTGCAGCGTCCTGTGTAATCACCTATCTCTGGATTACAAATATGATTCACATGAAAATCGTCGTCTTGAACGTCTATTATAAACGCATTTAACCCACTTGTTAAATATTTTGAAACATCAGCGTATTTTGTCTTCTCTTCTACGTCATCCTCTTTTCACTTGATTTGTTGTCTTTGCATCTTATAAGAACTTGACTATGCGCGCTTCCAGTACCAACAAGGGCTTTTGCTTTCCGTGAACTAATAATCACCGTGACACATGGTGCTAGATCTACTAACTTAAAGACATTGACATAGTTTTGTATGTCCATGGCCAGTATTTCCTCAAATAAAATATCTTCAAATTATGCTTTTCCTTTCTTTATATGTGTCGGCTAGCACGTTAGTCTTCCTCGTCACCTGCGACACTTTTTCATACTCTTCAAGTTTTATCTTAAAATCGTACATGAAACGCACACTCAAATTTGCAATTATCTCCGTGAGGAGAATTGCACACTTGCAACAATCACACACTTACCAATGCACTGATAGTAAGAATGTTATATTTCTGTGCAAAGGCATTCAATTCTCTGTCAAAGAAGAACTTATTAAACAAGACATTGCGAGGCAATTAGGCGACGTCGTTGTCAGTGTCCGCAATTTTGATACCGCACGCTCGGGAAAGGGTAATTACAATCTGGATATGCATATTATCCAGTTCAAACCTTCAACATGCATCCCGGACATTCTTGCAAACACTGGTATCTACTGGCATAAAGTCAAGTGGGAGAAGTACGCTAGCCGCCAAAGCACACAATGTGTTAACTGCCGTAATTTTGAGCATTTACGCAACTACTGCACACATAAGTATCGCTGCATTCGTTGCAAAAATGAGCACGCACCGGGCATCTGCCCATTTAAAGAAGTAGCCAAAGCAGTCTGCGTTAACTGTGGGGTTAACTTCCGTGGTTGCCCAGCATACATAAAGTTCCAGTCGAAGTCACATCCACGTCCTGCACAAACAACGCCGGCTCAACCTCCTCAACAGAAGACGGCGAGAACGTCCAATAATTCAGGTGAGTCAGGGGCATGGGGGGGGCATGGCGACCAACTTCCTGTACGATGAGCCGATGGCTTTATTCGGCTTAAACGCATTCCAACTAAACGAGAAGCTCGACAGCTTCTACCAAAGTTACTCTAAAATCAC
Source organism: Sylvicola fuscatus (assembly GCA_026546915.1). NCBI lineage: Eukaryota > Metazoa > Arthropoda > Insecta > Diptera > Anisopodidae > Sylvicola > Sylvicola fuscatus. The sequence continues at coordinate 2,775 of JANSTS010006462.1, read as the reverse complement.
CAACAAAATGGAAAAGACTATGGCATATATTAGTTTCCTCAAATATCTAAACTCTCATGGGTAAAAAAAAATCAATGTTTGTTATTTACACTCAATGCCTGTTCCTTGAGATCTTGGGCTAGAAGACTCTCACTAGCTAATTTCACTAAAGACCATGATTTTCCTGACTTTCTTCTAATTCAAGAGACAAATCTTCTGAAATTTCATAACCTTGTCCTACCTCATTATCGTGTTCTTCGCACGGACAATCAACGCACTGGCACGGCAATTCTTATCAAATAAACTATTTATTTCCAAGAATTTAAAATTCAAACCAAATTCATTGTGATCACAGCAGCGCAAGTTCAAATTAACAACCGTAAAATGCTCATCTGCAACGTTTATGTACCGTGTGATATTTCTGCTAGTGGTTATCTGGATGATTTATCTACATTGATCAATTTCGTCAGTAACTTTGATCTGTGGATAATTGGTGGCGACTTTAACTCGTGTCATCCCGACTAGAGTCACGCAGGTCGAACTAATGCAAATGGAAATCTTTTAAGTTCCTTTCTCACAAAAAATGCTCAGCTTGGTTTAAATATTCTGGCCCCGCTAGCACCAACTCGCTACATCTCAAAAAGCACAATTGATTTCTTTGTTGTTAGTACATCTGTCTTATCTTTATTTTCAAATAACTTTGCAATCAAAACTCATGATTCTTTCTCTGATCATCTATCTGTTTCGCTCCTCTTTGGTTCGGTAAACGGTTTGACTTTTACTCCGCCGACTCCTCGTTTATTTTTTAATTATAAAAGTGCAAATTGGTCTAAAATTGGTGACGCTGTTGAGGCCGAAATTGAGAGAATTCATCTTCCAGCTAACTCCAACATATCAAACAAAGTCATTGATGATGCAATCAATGGCCTCAGTAAGGCTATCTCTTCTGCCACTGAGAAATATTTCATTGAAAATCATCACGAGATTACTGCTTATTCCAACTTACCTAAAGCTCTGGACTCTCTCTTTAAGAAAGGAAAAAACTTAAAAGAAAACTTCGTCATATTAAATACGGAAACACCGAGTCTGAATGTTACAAACAAGTTAAAGCTTTGCTCAAAAACTCTGGTACGCTCATTCGTCAAAACACCCAACTCCATAGAAATTCTCAGCTGGAAACATATCTCAGATCCATAAAGCCTGGCCCAGATGCGTTTAAAAAACTAAATCGTTTGTTAGCGGCAGAAAACCAACCATCTGTCCTGATTCAACCCTTGTGGATGACAAAACAATTGTTGAAACCCAGGAAATTGCCACAAACTTTGCATCTTATTTTGCCAAAAACTTTAATTTAGAAAATCTTGTTAATACTGATCCAGTTTTCTGCCTTAATGACAGTAAAGTCGAGCAATCTTTGCAAAACTTTAAGGTTAAAAACTCTAGCCCACTCACTTTCTTCTCTCCTGATAACACATCCAGTGATCCTAAAGACAATGTCACCTTTATTGAGGAACATGTTGTGTTTACCACCATAGCAGAATTAAATAATAAAAAATCACTAGATCATTACAGAATTTCAAATTTCTTCCTTAAAAAACTAATTACTCAAATATCACCTTTTCTCACCATTCTTTTTAATAATTGCATCAATAACTCTCACTTCCCGGATAACTTTAAATTAGCCAAAATTTTTCCGTACCCAAAAAAAGGCAATAGCAATTTAGTAAATAATTATCGGCCCATTGCACTGATTCCAAACATTAGTACAGTTCTTCAAAAAATCAAAACCAAACTTGATGCTGCTTTTCTAACAAAACCAATAATACTCCCACAACAGTTCGGCTTCACCAAAAAAATGTCAACACTGCGTCCACTTCTTTCAGTCATTTCTGATGCTACAAACAACTGCAATCGAAATCTCTACAGTGCCTTCTGCTTCATTGATATCTCCAAAGCATTCGACTCTGTCTGGTGTGATGGTCTTATTTATAAATTAATTAATTTTAATATCCCAACATCAATAGTTTCACTACTCATTTCATATTTTCAAAATCGCAAATTTTATGTGGAAATTTCCTCCCATAAATCTGAGATTTTTCCAATCTCTACTGGTGTTCCACAAGGATCAGTGCTTGGCCCTATTCTATACAACATTTTCACAGCTGATCAGCCAATTGACCAGGTTAATTCATCTGTACTGCTGTACGCTGATGATACTGTCATTTGCACCATGTCTCGTGATTCACTCCTTGCAACCAGATTGATTGCGTTAATATTTGTCCGTCAAAGAATGTCAGATATCTTGGCATTACTATTTCAAACTCGCTTCTATTTGATAAACACGTCAAACGACAGCTTAGGAAGGCCAACTCGGTTTTCGCTATGCTTCACTCAGTCCTCAGACATATGAAACTTTCTAGCCATTCGAAGATTCTTTTTTACAAACAATTAATCAGGCCAATAATCACCTATGGCTTTCTTAATTGGCTTAACATTAAACCAATAACTATAAATAAAATAGCAATTTTTGACAGAAAATATCTCAGAATTATGCTTAACCAATCATACTATGAGCGTCAATTCTCTGGGCAAAACTTTCAAATAACAACCTCTATTCACTTACCAATACCGAGGCTAAGAAAGGTTTTACATCCATTATCTCTCACCTCTTTGACCTTTCGGTGAACTTCTTTAATAAGCTTGACTTAGATTCAAATGCGGTTCTAAATGAGCTTAAGCCGTTACAGGAAAAAATTCCTATGGAAAGTTGGTCGCACATGTCGCCTTTTGCACTGA
>JANSTS010006461.1:0-20279 GCA_026546915.1 Sylvicola fuscatus | reverse complement strand
CCACCACTGTCAACGATAAGTATCCACTATATCGACGTCGATCTTTCCAAAATTTTCAAGACCTACACAATCCATCTGAATCGAGGCGAAAAGGGTTGATAAAGCAGCTAAATATGTTAATGATGACATGCATTCATCTAAAATCACATAATCAATATAACAAAATATATAAAAAGGTAACACAAATTTCGTTGACTTTTAGGCGGTACGAAGTTCGCCGGGTCAGCTAGTTCAGCATATAATTGAGTGGCTAATAGGCCATTCTATAAAAATTATGATTGGAGTAACTAAAATCGACTCGCGTATGTTCTCTGCAAGCACGCACACATGCAACGTGCTACTTCTTTACACTCATCCAGTGTTTATATGATTTAATATTCTCTCTGGAAGAATCTAAATATACCAATTTCTTCATTAAGTTGATCACCGTATATTTATAAGCACCGCCGCTCGTTAGTTATGTAAAGTGCAACAATTTTAATATTTTTCGTCTGATTTTAATTGATTTTTTTGGATGTGGTCATCATCATTTGCGACTTGGCTCCATGGTACTAACAGATTGGGATATTCTACACTACTAAGCAAAGTATCAGTTTAGAGGGCTGCTTGGAGAGAGGCTAGCCCGGATATTGGCGTGTTTCATAAGACTGAGGTAAATGACTTGATTAACAAATCCAAATTCAAATTCATCTCTTTAAGTTGCTGCATGACTCCTTTTATTCATCCAAGCAATCTATTATCAACATATAAGAATGAAAAAAGAAAACAAATTTATCCAAAGAAGAGGCGGGCTTTTGACATCACGCGTTTGAAAATTGTTTTGTGGGTGGCCAGCCGTAGTTTAGTTTTACGTTGTTCAAGCCATCGCACCCACAATTGTCGAGTAGTCCTCTCTTCGCCCTTTACCTCCCCCAACGAATTTTGTCGAAATATATCCTCAATATTGCGTTTGATACAATTATCACGATGCATACATATACAGATATACTCTACATTATGTACACGCACCCAACGGCCCACATGCGCGAGCTTTAGCACTTACCTGCGCTGATATATATTTCTGTAAAAGTACAATCACTTGCTCCGGCGTCAGCGTCAGCGACGTCATCGGCTTTGCTTCAGTCTGGTTAAAATTTAGCTATAACCTACAAAAATTTATATTGATATGTCAGCACCTTAGGTTCATCCAATGAGTACGAAGATGTAAATAAAAATTAAGGATGGGGTTGAAGTTTTCTATCTAAAGTGTTTCAATTTTAACAAATATGGGCAAATACACAATACGGTCAAAAGAAAGTTAATTTAATTTGACCCCCCCCCCCCACACAAATCCATTAACTGGGGGGAGGGGGGGTCTAGATTTTTAGCTACAGACTTATTGCAGCCCAATATTGAAACCCATGATTTAAACAAGATTTGCTTTTCGTCCGTTTCAATTTTTTTTAAAAATACCTTTAACTTCAGACTGGTGATTAATTACGATTGTCGGCAACTGTGACAACTTAGTAGTTTTATACTTTTATAGACCCAAAATCAGAAAGAATATTCAATTGTTGTGTATTACAGGAAAAGATGAATGAGCTGGACAGTTTAAGGCAGGAAGCGGAAACACTGAAAAATGCAATTCGCGTAAGTTGCCCTGGTAATTTAAAGACATGAGAATTTGGTATTAATTGTTGAATATTCTTGTTTGTCGCATGTAGGATGCCCGAAAAGCCGCATGTGACACGAGTCTTGTCCAGGCGACAACCAATTTGGAGCCAATCGGTCGCATACAAATGCGCACCAGACGCACACTGCGTGGCCATTTAGCCAAAATTTACGCGATGCACTGGGGCAGTGATTCAAGGAATCTAGTTTCAGCTTCACAAGATGGCAAACTGATTGTTTGGGATTCACATACCACCAATAAGGTATGGTAGATTGCATTTATTAAAGTATTGGCTGACCACAAACTCTGGTATTAATTACAGGTTCATGCAATTCCATTGCGTTCATCATGGGTGATGACATGCGCATACGCACCTTCGGGTAGTTTTGTAGCGTGCGGTGGCCTCGACAACATCTGTTCCATTTACAGTCTTAAAAATAGAGAGGGAAATGTGCGTGTATCACGTGAGCTGCCCGGACACACAGGCTACCTATCGTGCTGTCGCTTTTTGGATGACAATCAGGTAAAGTGATCGGTCGAGGGACCCAACATCCCAAGTGGGCTAGCGGTTTTAATTATTAATTGTGTCGTGTATTATGCAACACAGATAGTTACCAGTTCTGGTGATATGTCATGTGGCCTGTGGGATATTGAAACAGGACAACAGGTTACATCATTTATGGGCCACACCGGTGATGTAATGGCGCTCTCGTTGTCACCACACTGCCGTGCATTTGTATCCGGTGCATGTGACGCATCGGCCAAGCTGTGGGATATACGCGATGGACAATGCAAACAAACATTTCCCGGTCACGAAAGCGACATCAACGCAGTTACAGTAGGTCGAACTACAGTTCATCGATATATTTAAAGTTAATTAATTGCATACATTGTTTTAGTTCTTTCCAAATGGCTACGCATTTGCTACTGGATCAGATGATGCAACATGTCGACTTTTTGATATTCGTGCTGATCAGGAATTGGCAATGTATTCACATGATAACATTATTTGCGGTATAACTTCCGTCGCATTCTCAAAGAGCGGACGTCTTCTGTTAGCCGGATATGATGACTTCAATTGTAATGTGTGGGATACAATGAAGGCCGAACGAGCAGGTATGTTCACTTTTACAATTCGTTTTTGTTTGTTTGATTGAATCTGTATGTTGTCTGTTTCGTATTGGAATTATAGGAATTTTGGCTGGTCACGATAATCGCGTGTCATGCTTAGGTGTTACTGAAAACGGTATGGCTGTAGCGACAGGGTCATGGGACTCCTTTTTGCGCGTGTGGAACTAAACGTAAAAAATGCCAATTTCCAACATCAACAGCAAAATGCAAGAAGTAAAATAAAGTCACTGCAAAAACGGCAGTCAAACCATAAAAAAAAACAAAACGCTAAATTCACACACATCGCGTATGCAAAAAAAACTGTAATTTATGTTCTTGTCTTACTATAATTTTCTTAGGGGAAAGTTATTATAAATTATTAAAAACTATATATAAAATAAAAAAGAATAATAAATAAAACAAAAACAAAAAAGTTACAACATAAAAAGTCGCATACACATTTAGTAAGCAAGTAAAAAAAAATATTTAATAAAAAAATTCATGTTCACGCAAACAATTTTTACTATAAATATAATATGTATTTTAATAACTAAATTACATCTCAGTAAACGGAGCAAAGTTTTACACACAATTACAAATTTTTTAACAAAAAAAAAAGAAGAGAAGATAATATTTCTAATGAATATTGTATTTATATAAAACAATTTAAATTATGTATATCGATATGGTAATGTCCTCAACTTGATTTGGTTTCCTCTTACTTTTGAGACTAATTACTGATTTTTATGATTGACGATATTTTTTTTTTTAGTAATATCGTGAGAGCTATACACATTATTTTATTTGTGAGTCAGTTTTGTAAGTCTAATGCTTCCTTTATCAATAGGTAATTGTTTCTCTCGCTTGTCTTAGATGATAATTTATTTATTTTTAAAGAATATTTGCTGTTGATTTTATTATTATGTACATGTATACCGTCAAACTGCGCAACAATTTTAAGTTGTTTATTGTTGCAACTTTTAGATATTGAGACAAAACGCAACAAAACCCGAAATTAACAAAATTTGTAACAAAGAAAACAAAAACAAAAAAAAAACAAACAATAATGTCATTACCCTGAACAAATTTAATGGGAGGGGTGGGGTGCATAGATTGTTTTAAATAACAAAAACCATACCATTTGATGTACATCAACGAAAACGTGTGACGCTATAACAAAAAGTCCCATATTTAAATAAGTCACATCCGGAAACGATCACGTCTTAAACGTTGTAAAGTCGTTCAAGTGTGTGTAAAATGCATTTCTCATTTTCTTAGTATAATCTTTTTCTTTTGGTTGTGTCAACAACACATTCGCACAATCATATGTATATGTGTATTTAATTTTTTTTTTTGTTTTGAATAATATTTTTATTTTCTAATTGTATATTTAAGAAAAAGTCTCAATCAAAGATGCTAGAAAAACATATACATATAGATCATTAAATGAAGAAGGCGAATACTTCTTGCAAAGGCGTGACGTGGCTTTTACACTATCTCCAAAATTGAGTTTTTATTCCATTCTTTTCTCGACGTCATACCCGATTCCAGTCTTTTATTATCTTTTTCTACTTTATTTTTATTTTTAATGTATTATTTTCGTAATAAATAATTGTTTTAAAATCAGGTTTATTTAATTTTTATTATAATTTTGTTTACTATTCTCATGCAATTATGCGCAATGTATTTCAGTTTCATTGTATTCGTATTATTTTGCGACATATTTCTTTCTACGAAAAAGTGCACTTACGATTATTTACTTGTGTCCAATATTACGTTTCCATGAGATGTTAATTTATTGATGTACTTTTTGTGATTATGTGAAACACACTCCCACTCCCTATAATTGCATAATCTAACCTTATCCTGACTTGTCTCACAAAAAAAACTTCATTTCCCGACAAGAATTGTTCACAATAAAGCAAACAGAAAAATTCAAGCGAATCCCTTAAAGTACGTATTCAATATTGGAAATTATTCGCGAAAATAATTTAGATTAAAAAAAAAGTTTGTATAATATATATAATCTATGGTACAAAAGTGGCTATGTTCAGGTACATAGTAATCTAATTATTAAAAAAAAAAATACAAAACAACAAAATGCTGTGAAATGCTTCATTATATTAAAAACGGAACCAGCTAAAGTAATTTAAATGAATTTCCACGAAAAGACTTGTCTGCAGTCGCATTTAGGTGCAGCTTAACGCGCAATCTTTGAATAAATTTCTCTACATTAAATTCCCTTTTTTAAATGATGTAACGATAACACAAGTGATTGCGTATACAGTAAATGATTTCCCAAAAAAGGCGAAGAAAATGCAGACGGCTTTCTAAAACTGATAAAAAATATATTGCATATTAACGAACAAATGAAAAAGAACACACGTACACAATACCTATACCAATTAATAAGTGGAATAATTTTTTTATATACAAATGTTTTATATACTTTTTTGATTCAACATAGCAAATTAGGACAAGGAAGCAAAATTCATCACAATGTAAATGAAATAATTGTAAAAAAATGTGAAAGATCATTATTCAAATAAGTAATTTAAAATTAAAACCAACTAATGACTAAAACTTATTAAAAATAACCAAAAAATAATAAGAAAAACGAAGAAGAAACTATGCAAACTCATTCTCAATAAAAAAAATGTTCTAAAGTTACATCCGAGACCAAATTTTTCACATCTTATTAACAAACGTTAAATTAACAAAAATATATTAAAAAGAAGACGAAGAAGAGAGTAATTATCCTATAAAAAAATTTAATTTCTAGGTTATTAAAAATGAAACAAAATGTAAAATTTAACAAAAATTAAGACAAGGCATAACTTAATGAATGATTAGGCATTACAATTAAGTGACAAATACACATAGCAACCACTATTTACTTATGCATATACATACATTACAAGCGATATTTAATTATTAAATTACAAAATTTACTTCATCGTCATATTCAATTACATTCGCACCGTAATTATATGTCTCTAATCTCTTAAAAATTAGCTGAACTACTTTAACTAATTTTCATTATTCGTAAATGATTGGACAGGATTGTCTTAAATTGCTGAAATAATCCACTACTGAGAAAAAAAAACAATTACATGAAATGAATTAATTTGGCTGAGGAAACAAAATAAGCCTGAGCCATTTACACAAGTCTTGATGACACGCATTAATAGTTATTCTTTATACAAATATAGCCTTCCGCATATATATACAATATCACATATTTACATGCATTGAGTAATGTTAAGAGAACAAAATTATTTATATAATTATTATTTAAACATTTAAGCAATAACTAATAGATAATCAACAAAAAAAAAACAGAAAAATACACAAAACTAGTTATTATTATAATTGTATTGAAATGGGCTAGAGTAATAGTTGCGAGTTCTAATGATTATCATCGGATGGCAGCCCAGCCCATTTATTCCTATAGATGTGTCCATATATTGTCATAGAGCCTATTTTTGTAAACAAGTTTAATAACTTTTAACGCTATGATTGATGACGCAACAAAACATTTCAACCAAAAAATATTTACGTTATATATTTTAATTAATTATATATTTACTATCATTAATATTATTCGTAATGAAACGTTTTGAAAAAGCACAAACATATTATTTGTTTAAGAAACACTTTTCTTTGTGTTAAGTACGCTATTCATATATTGCAATTTATTAAAAATGCAAAAAAAACGACTCTAAAATGACTAATCAATTGAATAAAAAAAGTAAAGCTTGTAAAAATGTGCTAAAGTTTTTCCGGCACCCTTAAGTGTAAGTAATTGAAAAAATAAATCAAATAACAAAATAAACAATTCATTCGAAAATAGCGCATTGCATTTAAGAAGCATTTTTCTGTTAAATTTTAACTATTAACAATCTTATCAATTGTTAAATTGAAATTTTAACTACTTTAAAGTTTAATAACATCCTTGAGAATCCCTAGAGGTAAAATCATTCGTGTCATGTCAAGAATCCATACCAATTAATTTGTATTTATTAAAAATAAAAAAAAAACCGTGTAGCCACATTGCAATCAATGTTCGAAAGTGAAAATTGAAAAAAAAAAACATACAACATAAAGGAATCTTGCGAAAAATTAACAAAAAACAAGTGAACAAAAACAGCATAATAGACAATTAAATGTAAGCAGCATGGCCATGGGAGCAAAATGCGTCGCCATTTCTTATAATCTGACCTAAAAACGAGAATTTTTGCGGCACGTTGTTTTCGATCGTTTTTGCCTGTTAATGTTCGTGTTTGCGGGCCAAATTAGTAGGGCTCAGGGAATAGGCGTCGCCTGCGTCTTCAAATACTGTCCAGCTGCTTGTATTTACCTTAAATACTTTCAAACAATTAATTGGGTTGTTGAGAAGACATTGAATCGAGCGCCATCAGTTTCACACTTTCAATGGGTTTTTAAAATCTATGTCACCACAGTGCAAACAACGCACAAAGGCCGGAACAAAACTAGCATTCGACATACAACAACTCGTGGTACTCAATAACAATTTACATAATTTCTCTATATTTTTTTTGATTGCAAATCTAAATGGGCACAAATGGGAGTGAATTAATGTGGAGGAATAAATCGTGTACAGAATAACGAATTCAATGATCTAATGACAAACTCCTAGTGTTGTAAGATCATTTTATTACCCTAAAAAAAACGAGTAACAATTAGCCGATTCTAATATATAAATAAAAAAATCAGCAGTTAATTGAACACCTAAAAATAAATTATAATAGAAGTTTGAACAATAGGCAAAAGCGAAATACAAAGAATGAAAATTAAAATATATAAAAAAAGAACAAAACATAATTAGTATAAAAAACAAAAACAAAGGTATATATAAATAATTGTAAATTTTGTATTTCTTCTATATAATAATTTATAAGGAAAATTCTGCAAATCAGAAATAAGAATTCGTTTTGAAGCCTTGAATACATACATTCGTGATGCACAATCTAAATACATAAAAAAACTGTAATCGATTTGGTTAAATGTGCGCGCATTGTGCATAGAAATGTGGTTTTACTCATCAACGCAACTGCACTTCTATGCGCACTTGCACGCCTTCTAGCGTTCATTCAGCGCTCAATAAACACTGTCTCTTCTTATTAGCAGTCTAGTTTTCCCGCCACGTTAATGCGTTCTCTTTTACACGACTTCGATTCGAGACAAACGAAGCTAATCAAATTATCAAATTTAAAAAAAGTTGTATTCGAACTGTAAAATCGAACTCATTGACAATTGTCCATCCACATATACCTATACTTTATCAAATTCATACAAAGAAATCTTTTGTAAACATTGTTTATTAGAATTATGCATGTATTCATGGACTAGACAATTTTACAAAAAAAAAATTCTGTGCGAATAATTAAAGGAGTAAAAGTTAGTTGTATCGCACGAGGAAAAATGAAAGAAACTAAAAAAATAAGATAAAGTAAATTAAATAAAATTCGTATGTAAGATTTATGTAATAATAAATATGTAATTGTGTAACTTATGTATAATATGAAAGTGTTTTTCCTCTATATACTTTTTGGCAATTTCTTTTTCATTTACAGTGCGAATTGTTCAATAAAGATGCAGTTCGAACAGAAATCTGAATTTTAAGTAATTAAACGGAAGATTTGCCCATCGATGTCCCGAAATGGCACTCGTATTGAAAATTATGTAACTGATAAAGTGGAGTAATTATTTATTACTGAACACGAGGATAAATTCGTTTTATAATTATATAAACATTTGTGATACCTAGAAGACACCAAAAGCTACGGCGATACTCTACATTAAAAGGGAAGTTTTATAACACTTAGAACAGCGGCACGCCGGTGGTCTTATCATTGGTCTTATTGCTTTCGTACAGCATGAATAAAGTTTTAAAGTTGAGTGATTTTATTTTTGGCCATTTGACATAATGACACAATCAAACAACAGCGTGTTACAAAATCACCCAAAAGCAAGTACAAAAGGTTAGGTGACATCTGACTAGAGGCTGACTGGCGGTGTAATTCGCACAAATAAATTAGGAACGAGCTTCAGATCAAAGAAAATAAGTCAATTGCAAAAAAAAAACTTAAGTGGTCACGTATTCTATGAACTTTGAAAATCTTTAAATAAATGTTAATAAAAAAAATATTCTAAAGAGTATTTTTAGTTTATATACGTAATCATTTTATCGCGTTTTTTTGACAAAAAAAAGACGACCTAAATTGAAGAATAAATTCCAGTTTTTGGCTGCGAGTCCAATTGGTTCTAATTTTCATAACCATTTATTGTTTAAATAGATGTTTTACAAATATATGAAGTATTGTACTTAACTTCATCTATTTGTTCTTTATACATACATACATACATAATTCTGCGAAACCTGTAAAACAAGATAAATATGTTAAGTGTTGATATTTATCACGAGAATACACAATTTGTCGCTATCGCCAAAAAACAAATTCTGATAATTTTTAACTCACAGCAACAACAGTTTGACGGAGTCTGACGCAATTCGTAGCGGGTCGGAAAGCCGTTCAAAACTTCATTATAAAAACATGTTATGAAACTTAGAAGAGTTTTAAGTAAATAAAAATCAACATTAAAAATTTTGGATTTGACCTTGTCCTTTATGGATAAATTCTTTTCGTATACAAAACACACTTTTACATCATTCGCAAATACGCGTATTGATAAACATATAATTATTACATATATATTTAAAAAAAAAATTGTTTTTTTTTTGTAAAAGAGAAAAGTTCTTAAGATCGACAAATTAACTATTTATTTATATTATTTATTTTCTAAAATACCACATTCTAAAATTTGTTTTTAAATAATCCATCCGTTTGCGTTATAATATAAAGAAAGACGAGAAATGACAGATGTGGAGCTATGGCCAAAATGTATGTACTAACATACATTTTTGGTCGCACAGATATTTTGTTTTCGATCGCCTTTTTGGGTTCATGTGTCAAAACGGATAAGTCGGATAACACGAATAAAATAACTATGATATTTTTTTTGAAAAAACCGTCTGATCTGGTTGGTACGTATAGGGTTTTTTTTTAGCTGCACGAGATCTTTCGATATGGACTTTTGATGACGTTTGTCGAAGCGACTGTTTCTTTGACATTTGTGTTCAGAAACAATTCCAAGATGATGGTTCTACGTGCCATACATCCGACGAAACCTTCGATATATTGAAAGGACAATTTGGTGATAACCTTGTTTCAGTAAATGTTTCTGTCAATTGACCTCTCAGATCATATGATTTAACGCCTCCTAATTGTTTTCTTTGAGGGTATGTTAAATCCATCTTTGTGCTGACAAACCACAAACTCTGCAGTATGGCCTGAAATGCTGGGAAAAGTGGTCAAAATTAAGCTTATCAAGCCAGAAATATTTTTCAAATCATAAATGGCATTAAATGTACTTTCCAAAAATAATTTTAAAATAAAAATTCCATCAATTTTCCGATACTTTTTTTATCATTTGAAGTTCTCAAGCTCTTAAAAAAAACACCCTATCTATAACTAAAGATAACATTCGACACGTATTTGGAAATGAAAAGACGAATTTGAATTTAGAACCTCAAAATAATCAAATCTAAACTTAGTACTTCACCTTCCTTGCCAATACGTTTTTCTAGAGCGGGATAAAAAAAAAACAAGCGGCAGGGAGAGCCGCGCAAGATTTCATATATTATATATCAAATTTCTAGGTAGACAGAGAAAAAATACATTTTAGAATACAAAATTTGAATGGCTGAGATTTATAAAATGTGACAATAAGTGTCAAACGCGACTCGTAAACGAAAGTTGTAACATATGTTAAGTAAAAATTAGGGAAATCAGTGGAGCCGTTTTCGAATGGTGCAAACATAGTTTTTCGTCAATAACTTGATCTAGAGAGAGACCCTGGGAAAACAAAAAATCGTATTTTGAGATAATTTGATTTTACACCACATACTAAAATTTGGTTATGATCGGTCTAACCGTTTACGAGAAACGCGTGTTCCAAACGAACGGACGGACGGACGGACGAACAGACATTTTTTTTTTGGCACCTTTTTTGAAATCAGAGTGTCGCAAAACGTTTTCCGGCATTTTCAGAATTTATTGTCAAAAAGACGGATTGCAATATTACATATATAATCGCCTTCTCGTTTTCTGTAAAACGAAGGCGGATATAATGTATGAAATAAAAATAATAATAATAAATGGGAGAAGTGGGAGAAACAATTACATATGTTTACACAGCATGTGATGCGAGTGGCGTACGATGATTGCACCACAGCGACGCGACGAAGTCTCGCCAGTTTTGCAGCTTTAGTTTACCAAGATAGGCGTTTGGAACTGAAAGCATTCAAGTCGCACAGCAAAATTCGCAAGAGCGCACTTTATTGTCTTCGCGGAACGCCAGAGTGTCGAAACATTTTGTGGTCGGTGAGATCGGCTATTTATCAATAATAATTATCTGTGTCGTCCGTTTATCAACATCAATTGACAGGGCGCAGTAATTTTCGGTTAAATCGAACTGCGCATCATTGTCTACTTAATATTCAGTGTAAGCAAACGTCATTCATAAAGGATTTTTACTTATTTTGAACAATAAGTTTTAGTAAGTAGTTTGTGTTATTTCATCGCCACTAAAACTGCGAACTTGAACCCGCCTGTCGATTAGTATATGTTAAATGGTGTATAATTGATTGCCTTTAACGCATTAAAAGTCTACGTGCGAATTCGTGGCGAATTCCTTATTAATAGAATATTTTATTGACTGTAAAATAAAAACATGTAAATATATACAAATGATACACATGAAACACGATGGATTGCAGTGCAAACAGGTCCGACCGGTTTGGCATTGAATGGCATTGACGTGATTATTGAGCATTGACAATTAGAGGCGGGAACTTCAACGCCGTTGACGTCAAATGACGCTCTCTTGCTATCTATGACAGAGATCTGAATTCCAATCGTTCACGTAGTTTTAATCATATATCGCAGAATCTTACGAGTATTTCACAATCACAGTCTAGGTATACCCAATACTCAAAAAATCTGTCTGCAGGGCGCTGTAAATTTAACAATTAACGACGCACAATGGGGTATTTGACACAAAAGTTTTGTTTTTATTTTTTCGTTTTAATAATTTAATGCGTTAATTGAAAAAAAAAATTATTCGGCCATTTTTTTATAGCTGATGTTTCGTTTGGTGGTTCGTTTAAAAATTGTTGTTTTATTTAAACAAAAAACACCATAAAAACCATTACATTCAATTGATCATAACGAAAAATGTAATGGGTAAAAAATATGTGTGAATATGTTTAAAAATTAGTACAAACTTGATTTCATACATACATTGTAAAACGTTTATATAATTTTTATTACCAATTGAATATAATTAAAACAAAAAGAATAAAAAATTGAGTGGAAAAAAAACTAAGAGTGAAAAAGAAGAAAATTTTTTATAACCAACTGCTTCTAGACAAAACGTCTTTTTTTTTTTTAATATTTGAAAAATTTTCCTTAAAAAAATCCTCTATACATTACCTATCGAAAGAAAAAAAATGTTACGGTTAAATTTGATAAAATGCCTTTTGGCCGAACTTTCGGGTCAAATACCCCAAAGTGCGACGTGACGTTAATTTGATAATAAGATTATCTCACTTAGAATTAATAAGTGATTTGCTACCTCATTTCTATTAATAGATTTCCTATTTTAGCACAACAATTTTTGATACTCGTACAAATATAGAATATTTTTTCAATACACAGTTAGTAACCTTATGACGGTAAGATAAAGTGATTTAAGTTTTTTCTAAGATTGCTAAAGGTTGTAAGTAAGAATATAAATAAATGTTGTTCTGTTGCTGAATCCGTATTCCGATAAGTTTTCTAAATTTTGGGATGAACTACAGTACTACTCGCGAAACCGTGAACACGTTTTTGCACATTTTTTACACTAATAAATGTCTGTTCCTTTTTTACAAAGTAAATGCGTGTAATTTTGGGACATTTGAGGCTAAAATCTGGAATTCCCCAGCCCCCTTACGGATTGAAGGGTGGTGGAAAACTAGCAGTACGAATATGTAAATTTAAATTGCAACAAACGCAGCTTGTTCCAATTTTAACAAATATGGGTAAAAATGAAATTCCGAAATTTCCACATTACTGTAAAAAAATAGTTTTCAATAGCGTTTATAGTTTTTGTAGTTTTTTTTAAGTCAGGGTAGAACTGTTTCAGCTTTAAATAAATATTGGTTGAATATTTTTATAATATAAATTGTAACGCTTTTAATAGAAATCTTCAACCCTCTCTCCTAAATAAGGGGTGCGTTTGCCCAAATTTATTTACATATTCGTACTCAAAGCTTCATCCCCTTTCATTTGATACAACCACCCTCAATTTGGGGTTGTTATAGATATTCGCCAATATTTTGTATCAATGCGGAATTTATAAATACAAATTTGGCCGAACAATTTTTGGGGCATCCAACAAAGGGCCATATATGAAAATCATTTCCACTAAAAGTGAACCTCACAAAATATTATATTAAACTGCATGCACACAGGTTTTCGTGCCAACGATATATCCGGTATTACTCACGTCAAAACAATTTTTTTTTTTTCGAAAGAAATAACAAATTAGTTGTTCTTTGACCTTGACACATTTAGACTGTACAAGAAATAATCGTCATAAAGTAAACGATTTAAAAGATAGCAGCGCAAAATTTCTTTCTATTAACAAACAAATTGTTTCTTTTCTATGAGAATCGGTTTTTGATCTTGAAGGAATTTCATTTTCATCAAAGTTGTTGGCCACATTTAGGTCTACAATAATGTATAAAAAATCATTACTGAAAAGTTAACGGTTCAAAAGACAGAAAAAACAAATTTTATATATCTTCAAAAGTTAGGTTAATGACGTTAACACATTTTAGAAAATTGTTTGTCTTACTGAGTCCTATAATAGCGTACGGTTCCCAACAGGTGATCTTAGGGGTTTAAGTATCTCAGGAATTTGACACTTGATAAATGAGAAAATAGGAAATTTCGGTGTGAAGAATCAATTACTCGGTTTAACTATAAGTATTTTTTCGACACAAGATTTCACATATATATATTTAACTCTCCTTTGTGTCATTGGATGAACGATATTTTTGACCTTGAAGGAGTGTTCGTGTAACAGAACCGTGTATTAAGGAAAGTTGTAAGTCGTATTAAGGCCAATAATGTAGAAGATAAAATTGTCGAAAAGTCGACCGTTTAAAAGATATATAAAAAAATATATCATTTGACCTGATAATGTAAATCTTATTATATCATAAATTTAATGGGTTCTAAGATATAGGCAAGAAAAAAAAACATTTTTTTTTGTTAGCGATAGTATTTGAACTTATTCAAACTTTAAATTTTGTATAAGTAAATCCAGATATTGGCCATGAGAGGCTAAATACGCACCTTGGGGATTTTTAAATTTATGTTAAGAAAACATTGTAAAGCAACGTATTTAAGTTTGGTTTCAATCGGATGTACTGTGACCGAGATACACCGAAAACAATGTCGTTTAATGACAACATTGAACAAAAAAAAATGTTTTTATTTAAATTAGACTTGAGAGCAGTTAAAAAAAAATAAAAAAGTTCTTTGCTCGAATTGCAGTCCGGCACATCATACTAACAAGCCGTTAAGGCGCTGAATTGATTTTGTGAATTGTTTACAAATGCAGGCCCATAATTATCGACATAAAGTAAACATTGTAAGGGTATCAGACTCCCAATAAGAAGCTGTTATAAGGAATCTCATTGCTGTTATACGCATTTTATATTGTTTTGTCCATGCTATATATTGCAAACTGGAGTTTATCGAGATTGAAATAAATCCAAGTAAAAAATGTTTCAATCCGGATATAGCTAAGATGATCCGACCTAAAACCTTATATGTGTTTCCAGCTTAAGCCAATTGACATTTTAATCCAAACATTAAAATACTTGAATCTCTGTTTTTCCCTACTGTGCGAAGTAGGTTAGTTTTATATAAATTGAAACTGCTTCGTCAACTATCAAGTTTGACATGTATGACTCTATATTTCGAAAATCGAATACATGTCAATATGTCATTTGTCAAATGTCAGCATTTCAACTTTCTTGATTCCTTCCTATTCTTAATTTCCAAGCCTCGAGCTACATTGTAAATGTTCGCGTTTGCACTTTTCAGCTGTGCCCCGTGTACCGTTCGTCCCTTCGTTGACGTATGCAGCATTCTTATATTGAATTAACCAATTTAATAATATTAATGAACAATGATTGGCGATTTCTGGAACTGCAAATAGTAACGGTAGTGTAATATTTATGACAGCTGTTTTAAAATCCAGCATAGTGCGGTGAAGTTACGGTGTGTCAGTCGTGCGCGTTTCCAGTCCGTCATTAACAACTTAAAACATATATTTACTTATTTCAAATAAAACCTAAAATTGAGCCGCTGCCGCATTATGATAGGTAGTATCATCATGTGCTGTCACCAGTATCGCGAATTTGAGACGCGACCCAACCAGCAGCTATACAAACATCGATATGCAGGAAGTCGGCGTCGCAGTAAATTACCCAAATATATGAGCGTCTGTGCCATTACCATATTTGTATTGACTATATCGGCGGGAGCTAAAGGCGAAATAGAACCACAGCCCTACGAGGAATCAACGGATGCCCCGGTAAGTGTTATTTCAATTGATTTTCTGTGTATTAAAAGAGTCTTATTGATCCAAAGAATTGTATGCGTTTCAGGAGATTGTCATACACGACACCAGTAGCAGTATTGATGGGAAGAGCAATGCCTTTTCCCCGCCAGATCTTGGTTTCGTCCATGCGTTTGTTGCCTCCTTGTCTGTGATAGTTGTTTCGGAGCTGGGTGATAAAACATTTTTCATAGCCGCAATCATGGCGATGCGTCATCCTCGTCTGACTGTATTTGCTGGTGCTATTGCCGCATTGGCTCTCATGACAGTACTCTCAGGTAATAATCAACATCGTAAATAGTAAATATTATTTGGTAAATGTTTCTTGATAATGGAAACTGCGTTGTTTGTAACTATTACGGAAAGGGTTTCCTCTGATGCATGGAGGTTCCATTCCAATGTTTTTAAAAATTTGAAGTAAAAATCTGTTTTTTAATTGTTATGATTGGTATCTGTAAAAAACAATTTGCTTTGATTTTAGCTGTCTTTGGGATGGCTGCCACCATTATTCCACGAGTGTACACCTACTACATATCAACAGCATTGTTTGCAATATTCGGACTGAAAATGCTAAAAGAAGGCTACTACATGTCACCGAATGAGGGACAGGAAGAGTTAGAGGAGGTGCAATCTGATCTGAGGAAACGAGAGGACGAGGTATTTGTGTGGACAAATGTATTTTCTTAATAACTTTACCATCTGCCCGTAATTTCCCAATTTTGCCTATTCAACATCCAATATACTCGTACATATGTTTGAAATGCAATTATTTCGGAAGTGGATTTCAGTAGATTGATTATACTTTGTGACATGTACCCACCTCCTCTTTTAAATTTCTACTGCTATTGATGTACATCTCATGTGCACTTTAATGCCTAGTATGCTGATTACAAAAATTCCCTTGTTTGGTTGGCGCTGCAAAATAGTTTTGACGTTTCATTTTATATTGTATGAAATCTGTCAAATTTGTTGTCCCGCAAATATTTTATAAACAGATAGTTTCGTAAAAAGCGCAACTATAGAATTATATGCACTGCATACTGCGGTATAACTAGAGGGTATAAGTAATTTTGAATGAATGCTATAACAACCAATTAAGCTCCATATATTTTATATGGGAAATTTGTACTTGTGAACAGCATACTAGACATTATGTGTAAACGTACTTATTATAGTTAATGCCGATAAAACATCTAGTTTTTGATATCATACTTTTCGCATATAGTAAAATGCACTCAGTTAATGATAATAAACATTGTTTAGAGGCACATAATGAATGTAGTTTGTTTACGGCCAAAACTTTTTAAATTTATTTTCCAACACTTGATTGAGAGGGCTTTAAATACTGAAAATTGTCTTGCGCAAAACTACCAAAATTAAAATCCTACTCCTAATGACAAAATCCCAGAATACCCAGAATTTTTATGATTTTTCATGATTTTCTATCGAAAAATCGCCAAATCGCACACAAAAAAAAAACAAAACACACAAATGTTGCACCACGAAATCATATCCCATATACGATGCATCTTACGCAGCTAATGAAATCGTTAAACGAAGGACAACCGAAAACATCAACTGTCACCGTTGAGCGATTAGATAGCGATGTTGACGAACTCACTAACGAAATGACGCCCCTGTCCACTTTAACGAATGTGCAATGTGTCAACGGCGAAGGCAAAACGACCGCACACATTGAGGCTGGCGTGCCGCCACCGACAAATGGTGCGATCACGACCAAGGCCAATGGCATCAGTGTCCATCAGACAGGCGCCGCCAAACTGGCAGCCTCGTCGACCGGCTTATTTTCTGGTTCCAACTCGCTCATACAGTCGCGTCATAACAGTAAACTGTCGTCATCTGTGACAAGCGTGACGTCCAATGGGAGCGTGGCGTCTGCATCCAGACAACGTCAGTTGGCAACCACCAATGAAGCAAATGGCGATTGCAACTCTATTGAATTGAAATCGGTTAGATAATGTTTTGTGGTCATCCAAGACGCAAACAAAAATTTGTCAAAATATGGCAAACACATCTTTTTTACTGTTCAAAATCATAAAATCAGCTATAACTCCACCATCATCCTGTACATTTTATGGTTTTGCATATATCACTAGTTTGTTGTTATTTTTCTTTATCTTAGTTTAGATTTTTTTACCTTATGCTAGTATGTGAGCATTCTTACGATAAACGGATGTTTATGTTTGCTCCTTTTTAACTACTTTTTGTCCTCATGGAAGCAATATTTTCACACGAATTGTTCATAGCTGGTGGATGTTAAAAGTTATACGTTTGTACATACCTACTATAAATCTTGAAACTTTATTGTAATTAGCTAATTGTTGCTAGTTTATCTCTTTGTAAAAAATGTGTCTTTGTATTCTGTGTCAAGTAACTCGTATTGTATTGTTTGGCTTCAATAAGTGCAGCCGGTGAACACTGTTTGTGAATAATTTTTTTGTGATTAATTATCATTCTTTGATATATCCTTCCCATAACAGCTTTGCTCAGCATCACTATCACCTAATAGTAAATATATTAAAGTCACTCAATTCATACGCTTTCAGCACATCTGTGTTTTTAATTTTTGTATCTATACCACTATTATCTAATTAACTGTATTTAAATGTCCCAACCAAACAAAAAAGTTTGAGAAGGATGCCACCAACACATTGATGCAGGATCCCGAAACAGGATCAGTGGGCCGAACTAAATTTCGTGGTCGCAGTATGGCGTACATGATGTCCCGAATTCTCATGCAGTCCTTCACGATGACCTTCCTAGCCGAATGGGGTGACCGCTCCCAGCTGACTACCATCATTTTGAGTGCACGTGAAGATGTCGTCGGTGTTATTGTGGGCGGTGTACTGGGTCACTCAATCTGTACTGGTCTGGCGGTCATCGGCGGCCGAATGATTGCCCAAAAAATTTCTGTACGCACCGTTACCATCATCGGCGGCATTGTGTTTATTCTGTTTGCCATTAGTGCATTGTTCATCAGTCCAGAGTCTGAGACGGCTGCGCCAAGTGTACAGGTGGGCAGCCCCTAGAGATATACCAAGCGATCTCGATCATGCACAACATCTGTTGATATGAGGACTCCCAATATGAATCGATATATGATATATGTGTATATATATATGAATATATGTATAAATGTGTTAAGCTTAAAATTTAGACAAGTGATGTATTTTCAATAAGCGATGATGTGTCTTGCGCTTCTTATTGTTTTACATAACAATCAATAGGTTGTAGAAAATATATTGATAAAAATAATTTAGATTTTTTTATTCTCTTCTTTGTTAGTTACATAATACATTACATCGCAAATTTCTGTTTTTATATATAGTTCAAATACGACTTAATATGTTTGCAAAAACCTGTAAACTGTAAGTTAGACAAAATACTTATGAGTATCTGTTGTTAAAATTACTCCCATTTTCAGATACAAAAATTTAGATTATTCCATTGCATCGGCATGTCAAACAATATAATTATATTATAAGATTTGTCGTTACATACGAGAACATTACAAATGCATAGATATAATTGAATGAAGTCTTTAAGTTTGTCAAATGCAACCTTTTTTGGTACTTAAGACGTCATTTATGGACTGAGTCCTTCATAGGAAATAAGATGTGAGAACAAGAGAATTTAAAACAAAAACACGCTGCATATATGTATATCCAATTATCTAGGTATGTTCTTAAACAAAGGAAAATTATTTTTAGGTATTAACATATTTCGAAAGACGCATAAAAGTTGTTTCACATAAAAATCAAGTTTTTCGTAAATAAATTGATCTAGGGAGTCCTTGAAGGAACAAAAAACATCGTTTTTAGATAATTTGATTTTACACCACATACTAAAATGTGGTTATAATCCGCCTACCTGTTTACGAGATATGCTAGACGGACAGACATTATCGGTTTACAGACATTTTGTCTAGACAACTTTTTTGGGATCAGGAGCTGTCAAAACGAGTTTCTGCATCTTCCTAGAAATGTTTGCCAAAAAAGTCGGGTTGCAAGATTACATATAACTATTATCGCCTCTTCGTTTTTTTATTTAAAAAACAAAGTCGGATCAAATTAAAACCGGTAAAATAATTTTTCTTTGCCTTAACAACGGCCATTTTTATTTAGTAGTACTAAATTACTACAACCGAACTCACCGAAATGGGATATATGAATTGGTAAGTATTTATATAAACTAAAAAGGATAAATTATTTCAATACTTTTAGGCATTTAAGAGTAAAACGGCCATTTTTATTTAGTAGTACTAAATTACTGCAACCAACTGTTTTGCTATTAGTAGACAGGTGGCGTTAAGTGTTCAGTATTATGTGGTATTACTTTATGTAATACAGATATTTTAGGTTTACTAAAGCTCGAAACATACATAAGTTTTTAGGTAAGATAATCTACCTTCACTAATCTGGGCTGTTCACACATGCGCTGCGAGATTACCCTTGCATTTTTGTGTCATATAATTGATTTTGTGAATTGCTTACAAGTGCGAGTCCATTGTATACAATATAAGCTGTTATAAGGAACCTCATTGCTGTTATACGTATTTTATTTTGACTTGTGAATGTGTTCAATTGAAAGGTGAATGTTTATTTACACCATGATGGGGTTTACCAATCGACAATTTTTAGTTATATACGTACTAACCAGATCGGAATTTTATTTTTTTTTAAAACGATATGGGGTAGTATATGTACTCTTGTTATCCAAGGTTTTTGACAAAAAA